>CAUYON010048190.1:0-11862 GCA_963573935.1 Arctocebus calabarensis
CACTGCTCACAGCAACCTCCAGCTCTTGGGCTTAAGCGATTCTCTTGCCTCAGCCTCCCTAGTAGCTGGGACTACAGGCGCCCGCCACAGTGCCCGGCTATTTTTTTGTTTTGCAGTTCGGCCGAGGCTGGGCTTGAACCCTCCACCTTCGGTATATGGGGCCGGCGCCCTACTCGCTGAGCCACAGGAGCCGCCCCTTCATGGCGTTTTCTTGATCACTATATAAAGACATTGATACTCTACATTTAGCAAGTTTCACCAGTACCCTGCTAAGATGCACCGTAGGTGTGATCCCACCAATTGCCCTCCCTCCACCCATTCCATTTCATTTTAAAAAAGAGAAAAAATCATCATCATCATCATCATTATTTTGAACAGAGTCACTGTCGCTCTGGGGTTGAGTGCGGTAGAATCATAGCTCACAGCAACCTTAAACTCTTGGGCTTAAGTGATGTTCGTGTATCAAGCTTCCCGAGTAGCTGCAATTATAAGGCACCTGCCACAACACCCAGCTAATTTTTCTCTATTTTTTTTTTTTAGTAGAATTGGGGTTTTGCTTTTCTTAGGCTTGTCTTGAGCTCAAAACAATCCCCTCAACTCAGCCTCCCAGAAGGCTAGGATTACAGGCATCAGCCACTGTGCTTCGCTGAAACATTAAATATGAAAACCACCTGATGCCCCATGTTACCAATTGATAGGACTTATAACTTGATAGACTTTACAGTTAATTGTTGTTTTAGTTAATAATTATCAAATCATTCATTTTTCAAAATATTTTCCTAAAATTTATTTTTAATTTAGAAAGTAGTCACAAAAATAGGGTAGTCCCATGGAAGTGCTGAGCTGAGAGATAAGAGAAGTATTTTGGTGTGAAATTTAATGTTCAAACTGCTAGATAAATTTAGAATGCAGTAAAAAATGGGTCTCGGATGCAGGAGAGTGCTAGAGATGTTGACTTAAAAATCATGAAGTTCAAGACGGCGCCTGTGGCTCAAAGGAGTAGGGCGCTGGCTCCATGTGCCGGAGTGGTGGGTTCACATCCAGCCCCAGCCAGAAACTGCAAAACAAAACAAAACAAAACATGAAGTCCAAAGGAGATTATTGAAACCTGTTCTTCAAAGAAGAACATTAAACGACACATAGAAAGTTGAACTTGTATTTAGAAAGCTTAAAAAAAAAAAAAAACAGGCAACTGAAAAGATTGATATTAGCCATCTTGTGAGATGCTATGTGATAATTTTCTAATTTTATAGATGAGTAAAACAGAGATGACTTGACATAATGTTGAAGGCTAGTGTAGATGGTAGAACTTGTTCTGGATACCAAGTCTTTTTGATGCCTCTACCCATCTGTTAAATCTCCCTGCATATCAAAGATGGAAAAGCTTTTCACTAAGGAGGAGGTAGTCCATCCTAGTGTGAAGTAAATTTTAGGATGTTGAAGGCTTTTTAGTAGCCTCTGATTGCTAGTTGTGTTGCTGTCAGTATTGTGGATGAGACAGTTGCTATATAATAGGACAGATACCTATTTAAAAGGTTTAGTCAGAGGGGAAGGAAATAGAGTTTAGTTACTCTCAAGTGCTATTTTATATGCAAAGGAGGGAAAAGCAGAAGAGGAGCTTGAAGGACTTAAAGTATTAGTTTGTTTGGGGGGATGATGGTGCAGAAAGGTCTTCTAAATAAATTTCAAGTTAGAAAACAAGAATCTAACCAAGAGCATAGAGTTGCCTCAGGAGCACCGGTAAAGGGGTAAAGTGCCTTCATTTTAGTAATAAAGTGTTGAAGATAGAATGGAAATATTGTTTTTTTAATAGAGGAGAATGATGTTAGGGGTGATGGTATTTGAAAAATCCTCTTAGTAATTAGGTTGCTTTCTGAGAAAGTTCCTGTAAGATGTTTGGGGTTGGAGTCTCAAGAATTGGCGAAGGTGATAGAGTCAAGTTGTATTCTTTTCAAATATTTAACTTCTAGAATGGTTAATGGAGCACATGTTTGTTTTAAAATCAATGGTAATTTTATTCATTCATTTGTCCAGTCATTCATTATTTTTGAGACAGAGTCTCACTCTGTTGCTCCCAGGTGATGTGAACTATCATCACATAGTTCACAGCAGCCTCAAACTCTTGGGCTCAAGTGAACCTCTACAGGCAGACTACAGGCATCTGCCGCAATGCCCAGCTAGTTTTTCTATTTTTCAGTAGAGATGGGTTCCTTTTTTTTTTTTTGAGTCAGTCTAACTATGTTGCTCTCACTAGAGTGCTGTGGCTTTAGAACTCACAGCAACATCAAACTCTTGTGCTTAAGCAATTCTCTTGCCTCAGCCTCCCAAGTAACTGGGACTACAGGTGCCATCCACAATGCCTGGCTATCTTTTTGTTTTAGTTGTCATTGCTGTTTAGCAGATTTGGGTCGGGCTCAAACCCGCCACCCTTGATGTATGTGGCCAATGCCCTACTCAACTGAGCTCGGGGCACTGAACCTAGAGATGGGGTCTTGTTTTTGCTCAGGCTGGTCTTGAACTCCTGAGGTCAAGCAATTTACTGGCTTCGACCTCCCAGAGTGTTAGGATTATAGGCGTCAGACACCACACCTGGCTTGATAATTTAAATTTATATATATCATGAAGAAACTTTTAAAAAGTTTGTCAGTTTGAAAAATTTGTTCTATAGACTGATTGCTATAATCCTGAAAATAAGATTTTTAGTAGTTATTACTAGGATGAAATGTCTTTGAACCTGTTGTAATTCAAGTACAGGGAAAAGTATACCATGCTTCGCATTGCTTTGATTATCATTTTGCAGTAGAAAATAAATACAAATATTACCATTAGTAATATATACATATTAATATATAAATAATATTTCCTATATTAGTAAACTATCGTTTGATTCTTTCTCATTATGATATATACTTTATAAATGAATTAACCAATGATTAATATAAATAGACAAATGACTCTATATATTCTTATTTACTGTTTAGCAGAAGTCAAAGAACAATCTGCAGAGGAGGATGCTGAAGCAGAAGTGGACAGCAGCAAACAGCCAGTCCCAGCTCTTCAGCGATCTGTGTCTGAGGAATCTGCAAACTCCCTGGTCTCTGTCGGTGTAGAAGCCAAAATCAGGTTAGAGAATGAATGCAGCTGGATTGGATCTTAGTTATGGGGGAAAAAAAAGCAGTGAATTTACTACAGTAAAAATTCAGGGAGTACAAGCTTAGGTTGTAAACGTAGATGGAATCTTACCATTGTATCTTTAAATTTAAGGCTGATACCTTTGTGTATAGTTGGTGTGGGCTTAGGCCATTATAAAGCAGGGCAGTACACTTGGGTTTGTTTTACTGTGCCTTGGCCCAGTACAGAATATTACCAAAATGTTATTTTTTGCAGAAGAAATAACTGAACATTTACGAGAAGCATTAATTTATAATACTATCTGTAAACTTAAGAGAGAGAGAGTGTGTGTGTGTGTGTATATACATATATATGTATTTTGAGATGGAGTCTCACTATGTTGCCCTCAGTAGAGAGCTGTGGCATCACAGTTGACAGCAACCTCAAACTCTTGTGTTTAAGCGATTCACTTGCCTCCCAAGCACCTGGGACTACTGGCTCCTGCCACAATTCCTGGCTATTTTTTGTTGCAGTTCTTTAGCTGTTGTTTAACTGGCCCTAACTGGGTTCAAACCCGCCACCTTTAGTGTATATGGCTGGCGCTGTAATGACTATGCTGCAGGTACTGAGCCCTTTTCCCCATTCTTTAAAAAAAAAGAAACAGAGGACATTATAACCTATCAGTATATAATTAAGCCTTTGAACTTCAATGGATTTTAGACCTTACTTGAAAGGTATGAATACAACTGAAATTATTAGTCAGTTCATTGCATATTCTCATCTTCTTGAAGTGTTTTCTTCCTTTTGCTTGTATTGTACTTCACCCTTTATTTTTTCTCTCCCTGGTTGCTGCAGAGATTCGCCACCTTTATAATATTCTCATCCTCAGGCCTGAGTTCTCAGATATCTGGTCTACTTTTATGTTTCTGTTCATGCCCTAGGAAAGAAAGCTCATTCAGTCTGATAGTTGTAAACTGTGCATGTGTCCTTAAGAGTCTCAGAGCTCATCTTTACCTGAACTCAAGTCTTTCACGAAAGTTCATCTGTCTGTTGGACATTTCCATTTGGAAGTGCATTAGACACCTCGCCTTCAACGTGTCTATAACCTCTCTGGATTCTGCCTCTACCCCTGCCACAAATCTTCACCCTAGGGCTTTCCCATTTTAATGAATAATACCAGTATTCACCCAGTTGCTTAGGCCAAAAACTTTATAGAGTTAATCCTTGTTTACTATCTTGTCTCGTACCTAATAACTTAACTTTAGAAGCAAACTCAAATACTTCCTAGTATCTTGATTCAAACCACTGTTATCCTTTGGAGACTGTAATAGCCTTTTAACTATTCTTTTTGTTTCTTCTTTTTACCTTTCCACAGTCCATAGCTGTGGAAAAATTACAATAATGATGGTAATCTGTTCTCTCCTCTGCATTCTCTCTGATGATGATTATTTAAATTGTGTTTATGATTTCAAGTATATACTTACCATGTTGGCAAGGCATGATTTGGTCCTGGCTGCCTGTCTGATGTCATTTGTCACATAAAGTGCTCTCACTACGTTCACCCACCTCAGGTTTCTGTCTGAGGGCCTTTGAGCTTGCTTTGCTGTCACATGACTTACCTCCCAGAGAGGCCTCCCTAAACACCAGCTGATACGCTTCTCCTCTGAAGTATCATGACTAACTTGATTTCACTCAGCTTATGGAAAAGAGCACATGATGTGAATCTAGAAAAAGGTTATGGAAGTGCTGGTTATACTGTAATGTTTCCTCCCCCAATTTTTTTTGGTAGGTTTGAATGTTGCCAAAATAAAAGAGTAGGGCAGAATAAATAAAACAGCAGCCCCCACTACATTTTGTGTGGTAATCCTGCTTTGCTTTTATTTGTGGCACTTACTATTTCCTGGGGATTCAGTTGGTGATATTTGTCTCCCTGCCTGCCATCTGAGTTCTGTGAGGGCAGCTCATGGTTGGTTTGTTTGCTGCTCTCTATTTGTATCTGATAGTTCCTGAGAGAGGTGAGGTGTTGAATAAATATTCTTGAATGAATAATGAATACAGCATCCATTTCTAATAATAAAAAAATTGACATTTTGATAGAGTCGTTCACAGATGTCTTTTTTTTTTTTTTATATTGATCTCTAATTTTTATTGGAAATGCTTTTTCTTGGCTACAATTTTTTTGGCAACAAATCCTCAGGCTCCTGTCTTTAGCATTTATTTTTTTATTTTTGGGGATTCATTGAGGGTACAAGATACTAGATTACACTTATTGCATTTGTCAGGTAAAGTCCCTCCTATAATTGTGTCTTGGATTAGAAATAAGTTAGTAATACAAAATTAGAATTAAATTGTGCTTGATTGAATAGAATTTAAAATTCTGCTTAAATTTTATCTTAAAATTCTAAAAAGTTTTTTGCAGTTTGCTTGATACCACCATAAGTTTTTCTTTTCTTGAAAATCTATTCTGTTTTATCCTAACAGAAATTAGAAATGGTAATGCATATATGGAATTGAGAATATTTGCAGGTTTTATAGCAGGCATCCGAGAGCCTCCTGAGTGAGTTCTATTCCTGTTTCTAGAGCAGCTTGTGGAACCCACTATAGTTCTTCCCTTGGGTCTTTAGCAGATCTTAAGGATGGACTATGTTATCTTTCTGTCCTCTGAGACTAGCATAGTGACTGTCACTGGTCCTCATCAAATACTTGTAGAAAGAATTAAGATCAAAAGCTATTCATGAGGCTCAGTGCCTGTGGCTCAACGGGCTAAGGCGCCAGCCACATACACCTGAGCTGGCGGGTTCGAATCTAGCCCAGGCCTGCCAAACAACAATGACGGCTGCAACCAAAAAATGGCCGGACGTTGTGGCAGGCACCTGTAGTCCCAGCTACTTGGGAGGCGGAGGCAGGGGACTCACTTGAGCCCAGGAATTGGAGGTTGCTGTGAGCTGTGATGCCTCTATCCTGGGTGACAGCTTGAGGCTCTGTCTCCCCCCCCCCCAAAAGGCTATTCATTTATACATTTATACTATAACATGGCCTTTCAAAATTTTGGAGATGGGTAGGTACCTAGTTAATTTATTATCCATTTATAAAATAAAATTAGACTGATACACAATATAGAAAAGAAAACCCTCCCAGAGTTGTAGTAATAAACGTGGCCATTATTTATTATTCTGGACTAACCTGCTGCCGCTGTCATCTTCCTTAGATAGGAAAGAGCGAATGAGCCCTCCAAGAAAACCATCATCCTCTGGATAAAGACCTGACTTTTAGTCCATATACTGCCATTTTGATCTTTATTTATTCATTTTCATCTTCAGTTTCCTTAAAATAGAATAACTAGGTTGAATTCAAAGAATTATAGTGGTTCTGTATCTAAAATGTTTTAAAAGAATTATGGATAATTTATTTATAATAGTTCATGAGATTTTTAGTAAGATAGATATAAAATCAAAATAGGAAAGCCATTTGCATTTTTATGTATCAGGAGCAGAGGTAAACAGTATTTTTTTGAATATTATTTTCCAATAATATCAAATATGTAACTAGGATGATGTATAAAAATGTAAGACCTATGTAGAAAAAAATTATAGAAGCATAATAGCAAATATATTTTTAGGAGATTAAGTATTTTAAAGATGTTCTTTCTCAATTGATTTTTGGTTCAGTGTAATCCTAGTAAAAATTTCTATAGTAAAATTGACCAGGTGATTTAAAACTTTATATGACTCTACAGCCAAGTTACCTGTTAAGAAGAAGAGGAAAAGATTGTTTTACTTGGTACTAAGACTTTTCATAGCATGATGGTAAATAAAGTTAGTTCTGAATTACTACAGGGAGAAAAAGAGATGAATGGAACAGAATAGAGAATCCAGAAACAGATTCATGAGTAATAAGGAAAGGTTATTTATGACAAAGCAGCATCATAAATCAGTAAGGAAGGATATTTCTTTCAATAATTGTGTTTGGTAATATACTTAAATTTTTTTTTAAAATTTGTGATAGGGTCTTGCTTGATCTTTTGCCCAGGCTAGAGTACAGGGCTAATGATCACAGCTTACTGTGACTTCTGATTTCCAGGTACAGGCAATCCTGGCTTAGCTTTAGCTTGTGCTACAGGTGCAAACCACCACTGGCCCTGGCTAATTTTTGCTTTTCTTTGTTTTTTTTTTAAAAATGATTTCTTGTAGAGAGACATGGTCTTTGCTATGTTGCCCAGACGGGTCTCAAATCCTGGCCTTAAGTGATCTCCCACCTCAGCCTTACAAAAATACTGGGATTACATGTTTGAGCCACTATACCTGGTCTACCTTTTTTTTTTTTTTTTTCCTAAAAAAGAATTTTGTTTTCTTTTTTTTGTAGAGAAGGAGTCTTGCTGTTGTCTGGGCTGGTCTTGAACTTGTGGCCTCAAATCATCTTCCTACCTTGGCCTCCCAAAGTGCTGAGATTACAGGCACGAGCCACCACAACCTGGCCAAGAAGGAGGACCTTTATTCAGTCAATTCCCGTTAATTTATAGCCTTCCATGTGAGAGGCAAACCAATAACGTTTTTAGAAGTTGATGTGGAGGAATTCTTTTTTATTGCTTTCAGATAAGGAAAGACTTTAAAACAAATGAAAAGCACTAATTATAAACAAGGATTGATTAATACCACTACATTTAAATTAAAAGCTTCTTTCCATAAAAGATACCAAAGTAAGGGCTCGTACCTGTGGCTCAATGGCCTAAGGTGCCAGCCACGTACACCTGAGCTGGTGGGTTCGAATCCAGCCCGGGCCCGCCAAACAACAATGATGGCTGCAACCAAAAAATGGCCAGGCGTTGTGGCGGGTGCCTGTAGTCCCAGCTACTTGGGAGGCGGAGGCAGGAGACTCACTTGAGCCCAGGAATTGGAGGTTGCTGTGAGCTGTGATGCCTCTATCCTGGGTGACAGCTTGAGGCTCTGTCTCAAAAAAAAAAAAAAAAAAAAAAAAAAAAAAAAAAAAAAAAGATAACAAAGTAAGAAAGGATAACTGACAGAAAAGGAGAGAAAATATTTCTGACACATATAATTTGACAGAGGACTTTTGTCAGAAATAACAAGAAAAAGCTAACTGAATAAAAGTGAAACAACTTGAAGCAAACATTACTTAATTCTCATATATTTTTTTAAGCACAATGTTGGATTTTAGTTAGCTTATTATTTTGTTTATATTCATAAGCAATTTGAGTTTTTATAATTTTTCTTACAGTGCCCTTGTTTTGGAAACAAAATTATGTGAGCCAGGCATCTTTGGATTTTCTTTCATGTTATGGAAAAACTAGGTTAAGATAGGAATTAACTCCATGCAAATTTAAAATAGCTGTCTCATAAAAGTAAATAGGTGTGTGGGATTTCTTTTGGAAAAAATTTCAAAATTTTTTTTTCTATTCGTTTATTTTATCTTGTACCAATTGTGGTATTTTATATTTTTCTCAAAACTTATAAATTTTACCTCAGTTTTCAAATTTTATAATGTATGGTATGATATATTTATTTTTATTAATATTTTTGATTGAAAAATCATTATTATACATTTATGCATATAATCTGACATTGGCATTTTGATAGACATTGTATTGACTCTATAAATTGCTTTTTATAATGTGGATATATTTACATTATTAATTCTTTTAGTCCATGGACACAAGATATCTTTTCATTTGTGTTTTCTTTAATTTCTTTCATCAGAGTTTTATACTTTTCAGTATGTAGGTCTTTTACCTTGGTTAAAATGATAATCTAATTTTTTTTTTTTGTAGAGACAGAGTCTCACTTTATCGCCCTTGGTAGAGTGCTGTGGCATCACCCAGCTCACAGCAACCTCCAACTCCTGGGGTTAGGCAGTTCTCTTGCCTTAGCCTTCCAAGTAGCTTGGACTATAGGCACCCGCCACAATGCTCGGCTATTTTTCTGTTTTGCAGTTCGGCGGAGGCCGGGTTTGAGCATGCCACCTTCAGTATATGGGGCTGGTGCCCTACTTGATGAGCCACAGGCACTGTCCCTAATTATTTTTTTTGTATTATTGTAAATAGGATTTTTTAAAAAATAATTTTATTCTTGGATATTTCACTATAGAAATGTTACTGATTTTTGTATGTTGAATTTTTTTTTGTGACAGAGCCTCAAGCTGTCACCCTGGATAAGAGTGCTGTGGCCTCACAGCTCACAGCAACCTCCAATTCCTGGGCTCCAAGCGAGTCTCCTGCCTCCATCTCCCAAGTAGCTGGGACTACAGGCACCTGCCACAACGCCCAGCCATTTTTTGGTGGCAGCCCTCATTGTTGTTTGGTGGGCCCTGGCTGGATTTGAACCCACCAGCTCAGGTGTACGTGGCTGGCGCTTTAGCCTGTTGAGCCACAGGCGCCGAGCCTGTATGTTGATTTTTGTATCCTGTGACTTCACTGAATTAGTGCTATCAGTTTGGTGGTTTATTAGGATTTTTAATATGTAAGATCATGTCATCAGCAAATAGACAATTTTACTTCTTATCATTCTATTAGGGTGCCTTTTATTTCTTGCCTAATTGTATTGGCTAGGAGCTATATTGAAAAGACATGGTGGGCGGTGTCTGTGGCTCAGTGAGTACAAACCCGGCTCTGGCCAAACTGCAACAAAAAAAGCCGGGCATTGTGGCGGTGGACTGTAGTCCCAGCTACTCTGGAGGCTGAGGCAAGAGAATCACCTAAGCCTAAGAGCTGGACGTTGTTGTGAGCAGTGGTACTACAGCACTCTACTGAGGGCAACAAAGTAAGGCTCTGTCTCTAAAAAAAGAAAAGAAAAGACATGGTGAGAGTGAACATTTAATTGTTATTACATGTGTCATTATTTCTCTTCTGCATTTTGTACTTTGTTTGGATTTTGTTCTTAGCACCAGAGATTTTTTTTTTCTTAAGGAATTAAATACTGGTTTTGTTCATCTTCTCTGTTTTTTTTGGTTTTACTGATTGTTGTTGCTTTCCTAATCTTGTATCATTGTCCTTGTTCACTTTGTTTCCAAACTTCATTTCAAAATAAGAGCTTTTTTTTGAGACAGTCTCACTATGTTGTCCTGGGTAGAGTGCTGTGGCATTGCAGCTCCCAGCAACCTCAAACTCTTGGGCTCAAGCGATTCTCTTGCCTCAGCCTCCCTAGTAGCTGGGACTACAGGCGCCTGCCACAACGCCCAGCTATTTTTTTGTTTTAGTTGTTGTTTGGCAGGTCCAGGCTGGTTTCCTGACCACTGTGCTATGGGTGCTGACCCAGCATTTTTATTTAATGCTTTACATTCGATAATTTTTATTTGTAAGCTTTCTCTCTCCTTTTTCTTTGATACAGAGTCTCACTTTGTTGCCCTTGGTAGAGTGCTGTAACATCATAGCTCATAGCAACCTCAAACTCTTGGGCTCAAGCCATCATCTTGCCTCAGTTTTTCATTTTTAGTAGAGATAGGTTTGGTCTTGAGCTCTTGCTCAGGCTGATCTCAAACTCCTGAGCTCAAGCAATCCACCCACCTTCACCTCTGTAAGCTCTCTTTCAAGCTCTATTTAGCTGCATCTCACTTCTTCTTTTTTTTTTTTTTAACATTTAGTGTTCTTAATATCATTTTATTCCAAATACTGTGTTTGGAAAGTATAGTTCCCAAATGTTGAGAATATTTTAAGCTATTTATTTGTTAGACATCTTTAGTTTTACTACATTGTTGTCAGAGAATAGTATATGATATGGTCATTTGATATCTTGTCTTTATGGTATTAATATGCAGTCTATTTCATAATATGTTAATGTGCTTGAAAAGAATATGAACTCTTGGTTGTTGGCAGAGTATCTTCATTCAGCTTTTTTATTAGTAACAAAGATGTTCCATATCTACTTAAATTTTATCAGTTTGATACAGTATTTTCTGAGACAATTGTTAAAGTCTTTTTTAGTTGATTTAGTTCCTGCATTCTTCCCTCCCTTTACTCTTTTTGTTTTATAATTTGAAATAGTCTTGCTATATTCCCTAGGCTAGAGTGCCATAGGGTTAGCTTACCTCATAGCAACCCGAAACTCCTAGGTTCAGTCAGTCCTCCTACGTTAGCCTCCTAAGTAGCTGAGTCTATAGGCACCCACAATGCTCAACTGGATTTTCTACTTCGAGTCGAGATAGGATCTTGCTTCTGCTCAGTCTGGTCTTGAACTCCTGAGCTCAAGCAGTCCTCCTGCCTTGCCCTTCCAGTGTGCTAGGATTATAGGTGTTAGCCACAGTTATTCTGAAATGTTTGATTACCTTTGTTTTGTGCAACTTTCCTAATTCCTTGATGATTTAAATAGTCATATAAAAGTATTTTCTTTGTGGATCAATTTAGTGGCAATATATCTGAGGTTTTGTAAACCTGAGCATAATTTTATTATACCTTCGCACTTCAGTGATAATTTTGAATACAAAATTGAAGGCTAAGATATTTTTCTGTGGTACTTTAAATATACTGCTTGATTTTCTTTCTTTCTTTTTTTTTTTTTTTTGAGACAGAGCCTCAAGCTGTCACCCTGGATAAAGTGCTGTGGCATCACAGCTCACAGCAACCTCCAATTCCTGGGCTCAAGCGAGTCTCCTGCCTCCACCTCCCAAGTAGCTGGGACTACAGGCGCCCGCCACAACGCCTGGCTATTTTTTGGTTGCAGCCGTCATTGTTTGGCGGGCCCGGGCTGGATTCGAACCCGCCAGGTCAGGTGTATGTGGCTGGTGCTTTAGCCACTTGAGCCACAA
>CAUYON010048194.1:0-22863 GCA_963573935.1 Arctocebus calabarensis
CCAAACAATAATGATGTCTGAAACCAAAAAATGGCCAGGTGTTGTGGCGGGCACCTGTAGTCCCAGCTACTTGGGAGGCAGAGGCAGGAGACTCGCTTGAGCCCAGGAATTGGAGGTTGCTGTGAGCTGTGATGCCACGGCACTCTATCCAGGGTGACAGCTTGAGGCTATGTCTCAAAAAAAAAGTGTATACCATTGGAATATTAGTCAGCCACTAAAAGATGGAGACTATACATCTTTTGTATTAACCTGGGTGGAGGTAGAACACATTCTTAGTACCACAAGAATGGAGAAGCAAGAATCCAGTGTACTGAATTCTAATACAAAGGCAGTAGATGATCTAATACAAGGGGAGAGGGGGGAGGTAGATGGGGGGTTGTGGTGTATGGCACAGCACTTGGGGGTGGGACACAATTATAAGAGGGACTTTAACAAATGGCTATCAGTGTAACCTAATTCCTTGTACCCTCAGTGAATCTCAAACAATAAAAAAGAAATAAAGACTAATATATTTATTGGTCTGGGGGCAGTGGCTCACGTTTGTAATCTTAGCCCTCTGGGAGGCCAAGGCGAGTGGATTGCTTGAGCTCAGGAGTTCTAGACCAGCCTAAGCAAGAGTGAGACCCTACCTATAAAAATAGCCAGCATTGTGGCAGATGCCTGTACTCCCAGCTACGTGGGAGGCTGAGGCAAGAGGATCGCTAAGCCCAAGAGTTTGAGGTTGCTGTGAGCTAGGACACCAGGGCATTGTACCAAGGGCATCAAAGTGAGACTATCTCAAGAAAGAAAATAATATATTTTGGATGTATGCTCCATATTTATATATGTATGTGTATATGCGAAATGCATATGCATAACTTATTTATTCGATCTCTTTCCTGAAGAAAAACAGAACGCTAAGTTCACAAGTGACTTGGAGGATAAGAGCAAACACTCATCACATTTACACTGGAAAAGGCAGGTGAAGTGACCTCCAGTTTTCCTTTTGCAGCAACCACAACCATAAAGATTCAAAGCAGAGGTGGTGATGCCTGCCTTAATGCTAAAGCCTGTTCTTTTACCTTTCCTTCTTTATTTTAAATTCCAGAAAACATTTACTGAGTATCTGTTGCTTGTGGGTACCTTGGGGAATATAGAAGTGAGTCCCTTTGTGGACAAAGAAGTTACTGTCTATTCAAGATAGTTTACAAATATTTTTCACAAATAATTTCTTTTTCTAGTTTAATATATGTTAATAAACTTACAGGAACAGCACAGAACACAGACAACATTAAAAACATGTACTGGCATTTAGGACAGCTCAGAAAAAGTACAGTGAATGGATGGAATCTACCATATGATTAAAAAAATGCTACAAACACCATTTAGTTGACATCAATATGAAATTTACTTGATTTTAAAAATCCAAATGCTGGCATTATCCATAAAAGTTTGTAGGTTTGTTTGTAATTGTTACAAAGTTGAATTGCTGAAACTTGTTCACTGAAACATTTTGAATTGCATTATTAATGGTTCACATCACTGTCTTTATATTAAAAATTCATATACACATGAAAATGGAAAAATCACCAATACCTGATATCTGTCCCCTGTTTTTTCCACTCACAGTTACATACTGTTTTGACCCCATAGGGGAAAAAATATCTAATGTTTTAAACTACCAACAACAGGAAGAAGAGACTTTTTTTTTTAACTGAAATGTCCCATCATAGTGGATTCTTTTTTTTTTTTTTTTAAGACAGTCTTACTATGTCGCCCTTGGTAGAGTGTGTGGCATCACAACTCACAGCAACCTCCAACTCTTGGGCTTAAACGATTTCTTGACTCAGCCTCCCAAGTACCTGGGACTACCGGCGCCCACCACAACACCTGGCTAGATTTTTTGTTGTGGTGGTTGTAGTGTTCATTGTTGTTTGGCAGGCCCCGGCTGGGTTCTAACCCGCCAGCCTCGGTGTACGTGGCCGGCGCCCTAACCGTTGAGCTATGGGACGCCAAGCCATAGTGGGTTCTTAAATACGGTTTCTCCATACGTGGCGTGCTAGCTGGATGTCTTTTGGCATAATTGTTACATGTTTGGAATGGGTAACACACAGAAGTTGCTATCTTCAAAAAGGCTAAGCAGATGGGCCTTACCTGCTTCCTGCAAAGCACCAATAGATGCGCTCTGGAAGCGCAAATCTGTTTTGAAGTTCTAAGCAATTTCTCCCACCAGACACTGGAAAGGAAGTTTGTGAGTCAGAAGTTGAGTGAACTGATGACGTCTGATTTCACAGAGTTGGGGGGTGGGGACACGGTTACCAATACCAAGCCTTTAGTGATGAGGTTCCCTCACTCGTCCATTAGAGGGCGCACTCTCGCAAGTGGCTTTTGCAGCCTCTTGCATTCTCGGTGCTTTACCACCGGTGGATTTGTAGGTAGTCTGCTTTGTACCAGCTGTGATACAAAGACCTCCTTACCCTACCCCCCCTTTTCCTTGGGCTAGAGCTCAAAAAGCTAGAGGCGTCACTGGCTTAGCGAGAATTGTACCATAGCAGCTGTGAACTGCAAATCATTTCTTGAAATAGCCTTATAAGGAAGATATTAGCATTCGTCCCATTTAATACTAAACGAAGAGGCTTTTCCATATGAGTGGTGAGGTACTTGCCAAGTTAAGACCTAATAAGTAGCAGTTCCAGACTTTCTGCCCAGTATTCCTTTGTACTTCACACTGTTAACTGATGTGAGAACTTAGGAGGAGGAAGAAAATTAGAGCATAAACCAGGAAAATGTTAGATGAGTATAACATTGATTAAGAAGAGAAAAGAATCAGCAAAAGCACAAAGGAGGCTTTATAATGCCTGGAGGAAAGGAGAGTTTGTGTCCTGCTAAGTATGCCCCATAGGGGCCATACCAAAGGAGAAAAGAAGGGTAACAGAAAGGAGCCTGGCCATTCTAAAGTGACATAGATAACCTGGGTGGGTCATAAATTGGGGAAATTTGATGATGGCACAGGAAGGAAGGCAACCTTATTTTGTCACCTACCTTATCAATCTGGATTTTTAGAAATTGCAGCTGTGAATACGAGGGTAAGGGTTTTTTACCGTATTTATTTTGGATAAGTAGGTGAACATTACACAGAAATCAACAGTACAAAAGTGTATTCACAGGCCAGGCGCAGTGACTCATGCCTATAATCCCAGCACTGTGGGGGGCGGAGGCGGGTGGATCATCTGAGCTCAGGAGCTCGCGACCAGCCTGAGCTAGAGTGAGACCTGACCTGTAAAACTAGCCAGGCGTCATGGCAGGTGCCTGTAGTCTCAGCTGCTCTAGAGACTGAGGCAAGCGAGTCGCTTTGAACTGAGAAGTTACGGAGTTGATGTAAGCTATGATGCCAGGGCACCTCCCAGGGGTGACAAAGTGAGACTCTTGTCTCGGGAGCGTAGTCACTAAGTAGGCTTTGCTCCCACCCTTGTCCTGCACATAACTGGCCTGCAAGGATATGTGAGAATCTGCTTCTAAATTATTTTGCTAAAAGCAAATACTACTATCAGTTTCTAACATATCCTTGCAGGCCAGTTCTAGTACATGTATAACTGTCCTTTTCCTAGTTTCCAGGAGCATAGACATTTCTATGAGATTGCATGTTACCATTTTTAAAATGTAGTTATTGACATATATTATTCCATATATGTTTCATAGAATAAATAGAACTATAATTTATTGAAGGATTTGTCTCTTAATAAAAATTAGTTATGGGGCGACACCTGTGGATCAGTGAGTAGGGCACCAGCCCCATATACCGAGGGTGGCAAGTTCAAACCCAGCCCCAGCCAAACTGCAACAAAAACATAGCTGGGCGTTGTGACGGGCGCCTGCAGTCCTAGCTACCCAGGAATCTGAGGCAAGAGAATCACCTAAGCCCAAAAGCTGAAGGTTGCTGTGAGCTGTGACAGCACAGCACTCTACCGAGGGCGACAAAATGAAACTCTATCTTTAAAAAAAATAAAATAAAAATTAGTTATGTATTTTTTATGGTTATGAATAATAACTGCAGTAATCTTCCTTGTGTATATATACTTGTGTACTTATAAGAATAATATATCACTTAATTTGCACTTCAACTCTAGAAGAGTTAAATATTTTTAAAGTATGCTTATTAACTATATTCTACGAATGATCTCATATTCTTGATACATTTTTTTCTGTTTGGGCCTTAATTTTTTTTTTTTTGGAGACAGAGCCTCTAGCTGTCTCCCTGGATAGAGTGCTGTGGCATCATAGCTCACAGTAACCTCCAATTCCTGGGCTCAAGAGAGTCTCCTGCCTCTGCCTCCCAAGTAGCTGGGACTACAGGCGCCCACCACGATGCCCGGCCATTTTTTTTTTTTTTGGTTGCAGCCATCATTGTTTAGCAGGCCCAGGCTGGATTCGAACCTGCCAGCCCAGGTGTACGTGGCTGGCGCCTTAGCCTGTTGAGCCACAGGCGCCGAGCCTTGGGCCTTAATTTTAAATGAGCTTATAAGAATATTAATTCTTTGTCAAAGGTACAGCAGATACTTTTCCAGTTTATTATTTGCCTTTTATTACTTTCCTTTTCGGAAGTTTGTATATCTAATATTGTTCAATCTATGAGTCCATTGTGATTTTTCTAGTGCTTTTAAAGTTCTTTAAAATTTTATGCTGTTAAATAACTGTTATGTACCCATAATTAATTTTTTTTAATTTAAGTAAAATTTTATGCTGATTTTGATTTCATATTTAGTACAAATTTTGTCATGTGGAAAGCTAGTCATGTTGGCCTGATAATGGAATCAGTTCTAAAGTAATTTCTTTAAAGATGCTTAATCATATAGTGTTATTGATGGTGTTAGTTATATGGCTTTCATTGTAGATAATGGAATATGTTACATATCTATGTGTATATATGTAACAATATTTTATATATGTAGACATATATCAAAATACTTGAAGCATTTAATTATGATTCTTTTATTTTAAGAATTTTTAGGCTGGGCACAGTGGCTCACACCTGTAAGCCTGGTACTCTGAGAGGCCAAGGTGGGTGGATTGCTTGAGCTTATGGGTTTGAAACCAGCCTGAGCAGAAGCAAGACCCTGTCACTACTAAAAATAGAAAAACTGAGGCAAGAGGATTGCCTGAGCCCAAGAGTTGGAGGTTGCTATGAGCTATGATGCACCCAGGGAAACAGCTTGAGACTGTCTCAAAAAAAAAAAAAAAGTGTTTAATTTGTGGCAAGTGGAAGTAATTCTAACTTCTCTAATGACATTCCATGTCTTAAAATTGTAGGTTTGAATATTTAAATTAGGTAGTATGTTCTGATAATGACCTTTGCATCTTTAATTGACTTCTCTGTCTTCAGAGGAAGAGTTGTTCACATGAATTTGTCTAATTGCCTATAAAACACTATCCAGTAACTTTTACCTTTTCCTCTTAACCCTCTCACATCCTGTTATGTGAAGTTGTATTCATATAAATTGCTGTCTTCCAATCAATCTAATACTTACATTCTCTATATATACTCAAGTATGTAATTGAGTTACCCATTTCTTAGCATAGTACATGTGCTTTATTTCTAAAAAGCAAACAAAAAACCTGGGATGTATTAGAAAAGATATTAGCATCTGAGAATAGCAGTTGATACGCTTTCTCATTGAGAAATTAGTCTTTAGAATTACAATAAATAGTATGTTTTATACACTGTCTCAAGTCCTTTCAGAAACAGAGTATAAATTTAAAACAAATAAAGGTACAATTTAATCTGTAAAAATAAAAAAAAAGAATTACAATAAATAATATGGTAAAGAACAAAATAATGAAGAGCTATGCCTAAAACGTTCTATAGTTTGACTCTAAGACAAGTGAACACTTGGTTTATATACCTTTTTTAACACTAAATGCATTGTTTTGTGTATAGTAAGCCCTCAATAGATATTTGTAGTGAATAGTTGAATGAAATACCTTCCACTAACGATACAGATTCTTTTCAAACTGCCAGGAAATGCAATTCTAAAATTTTGGCATAAGTTTTGTTTAATCCATTAAGGTACACATAACTAACTCAGAATGTAGCTCCTTTACCACTTATGTTAAAAATTTTTCTTTTGTACTTAATGTGTGTTCAGTTGCTTGACCAGTTACTTCAATAAATGACTTCATTGTTGAATCTGTTCATTCAGTTTTCATGATAGCTATGCTGTCCAATAGAACTTTTCTACAATGATGGAAACAGTCTATATATCTGTGCTGTCTAATAAAGTTGCAACTAGCCACATATGGCTAATAAACTCTTGAAATGTGGTACATGTGACTGAGAAACTAATTTCTTAATTTTATTTAATTATGAGCTGACTTAAAATTATTTTTTAAAGACAGAGTCTTGCTCTGTCAGTCAGGCTAAAGTACAGTGGCTTGGCATGATCATACCTCATTATAACCTGTAACTCTTGGGCTCAAGCGATCCTTCTACCTCAGCCTCCTAAGTGGCTAGGACTACAGATGCATACCACCATGCGCTGCTCCCTTTTAAAAGTTTTTCTACAGAGATGGGATCTCCAACTCCTAGCCTCAAGCAATCCTCCCATCTCAGCTTCCCAAAGTGCTAGGATTATAGGTGTGAGCTGCCACACCCAGGATGATTTTTTTTTTTTTTTTTTGTAGCGACAAAGTCTTAATTTATCGCCCACAGTAGAGTGCCGTGGCATCACACAGCTCACAGCAGCCTCCAACTCCTTAGGACTCTCTTGCCTTGGCCTCCCGAATAGCTAGAACTACAGGGGCCTGCCATAACTCCCAGCTATTTTTTGTTGCAATTTGGCAGGGCTGGGTTTGAACCCGTCACCCTCAGTATATGGGGCCAGCACCCTACCCACCGAGCCACAGGCACTATCCCATGATTTAAATTTTTTAAACCCACATGTTAATATTGGCTAGCACAGATATACTTACATTTTATTTTCACTTAGTTTTCTAAGTTATAGCAAGTTTATTTTCTAGGTAAGTATTCTAATTTCACCAATAGTGTGACATAAAATTATTTTGAAACCTGTAGTTAAATAATGAAAGAGCTAATTCTAAGTATTAATTTGTTAAACTATTTTTTTGTATTTGATTTTTTTTTTTAGCATTTATCTAAAACATTAGGTAGCGGCTCGGCACCTGTAGCTCAACAGGCTAAGGTGCCAGCCACGTACACCTGAGCTGGTGAGTTCGGATCCAGCCCTGGCCCGCCAAACAACAATGGTGGCTGAAACCAAAAAATGGCCGGGTGTTGTGGTGGGCGCCTGTAGTCCCAGCTACTTGGGAGGCAGAGGCAGGAGACTTACTTGAGCCCAGAAATTGGAGGTTGCTTTGGGCTGTGATGCCACGGCACTCTGTCCAGGGTGACAGCTTGAGGCTCTGTCTCAAAAAAAAAAAAAAAAAAAACATTAGGTAGCTATTAATATATTGAACATATCACAGGCCATTTTTCCTCATTTCTTGAGACAGTTTCATTCTAAGGATAAACATGTCTTGAGGACCCATAAACTAATGCTCATTTTAAGATTGGTCTATAAAAACCTTTTGTTCATTTTTATGCAGCTGATTTAGAGGAAAGTTTCAATGAACATGAACTGGAGCCCTCGTCACCTAAAAATAAAAAGAAAAGTCGCAAAGGAAGGCCCAGAAAAACTAATTTTAAAGGACTATCTGAAGACACCAGGTCCACATCCTCCCATGGAACAGATGAAATGGAAAGTAGTTCCTATGTAAGTACAAAAGAATTGGGATTCTTGCTTTTTATTGCACTATGAATATTTCATTTAAACAGTGTTATAGGTAAAGTTCATCATTTGGAATGTTGAATAAGCTTGAAGTACTAATAACATGTTTCTGTGGATTTTTTAAAGTTCTCTGTTTTCTTTTACTTTTGCAGAGAGATAGGTCTCCACACAGAAGCAGCCCTAGTGACACCAGGCCTAAATGTGGATTTTGTCATGTTGGGGAGGAAGAAAATGAGGCAAGAGGAAAACTGCATATATTTAATGCCAAAAAGGCAGCCGCACATTACAAGTGCATGGTGAGCATGGTTCTTTCTATGTTCTTTTAAGCCCAAGTGTTTTTGAAAATCATTTAGCTTGTAATCAAATACAGCATTTCCCCTTAGCATTAATGTTTTAGAGTTATGAAGAGTATGTCTGATAAGCTCAAATCTTAATAAACTTTAGCTTTCTTTTTTATTAAATCATACCTGTGTACATTAAAACTTTAGCTTTTGAAAAATAATAGCCTTCAACCAGTGTAACATGGTTTCTTGTACCCTCAATGAATCCTCAACAATAAAAAAAAAAAAATCAAAAAAAGAAAAAAGAAAAATAATAGCCTTTATGTTTTTATAGGATTTTAAGCAATTACATTTCAGTTTGATAAACATGTGAAAGATATTTTAGGCCTCCACTATAACCTAATACCTGTTATTAGGTACTTAACTCATTGTATTACAGTTATTCACTTATGAGTCTGTTTTCGTAGTAGATTCTCAAATTCTTTGAAGTTAAGATAAGGGTAAGTTTTTATCTAAGGGTAAGCATCCTTAGATACAGGCATGACTTGCAGTATACATGGGTGTTTTTGAATTACGTTGTCCTTTTTTGTTGTTGTTGAGACAGAGTCTCACTTTGTCACCCTCGGTAGAGTGCGGTAGGATCACAGCTCACAGCAACCTGCAAACTCTTGGGCTTAAGCGATTCTCTTGCCTCAGCCTCCCAAGTAGCTGGGACATCCGCCACGACGCCTGGCTGTTTTGTTGTTGTTGTTGTTGTTGTTGTTGTTGTTGTCATCGTCATTGTTGTTTAGCAGGCCCAGGCCAGGTATGTGGTTGGTGCCGTAACCACTGAGCTACAGGTGCTGAATCAGAATTACATTGTCTTGAATTACTCATTTATGATTAGCTTTTTTAAATTTTATTATTTATGTTAGATTCTTAACCAGAGTGCATATCAAATTTACCTGGGGAGGTTTTTCCAAAAGATATATATGCCTAGGACCCTAGGGGGCAGATCCCAGACATGTCTGTTTTTTGGGGAAAAATCCCCAGGTGGTTCTGCATCTATGGATGAATTTTGCCAATTTAAGCTATTTTTTAAAAGCTTTAAATAAGCTATATTTGTTATTCAGAATTACTCTCAGCTTTGTAGAAATGTAAAAACAGTTGAGACAATAGGGTGACATCAATGAAATCTTTATTGTTTAAAGAGGGTTATTTAATCTTAGCTCCACACAAGCAATCCTAGTTTGATTTCAATGTCTATATTTTGGGTTATATTTTAATCAGATGTGTGAAGATATTAAAAATATTTGAGTTAATACTTGATTATTGAGGTAAAATCAAGTTTCTCAGGAAATTAAAGTAATATAGGATATTTCTTACTATCTTTAATCTTTTTCCCACAAGGATACTGAATGTTAATGTTCCTGCATGTTTTTCCTCTAGTTATTTTCTTCTGGCACAGTCCAGCTCACAACAACATCAAGAGCAGAATTTGGAGATTTTGATATTAAAACCGTACTTCAGGAGATTAAGCGAGGAAAAAGAATGGTCAGTGGTTTTTATACTTGTTATTCAGAATTACTCTCAAAATTCTGCTTTAAATTTAGAACATAGCTTAAATTTATTGAGTCATCCAAAAATTTAATATAAAGTAGTTCATATGTTAAAGTATATATTTCCCTTATTTGTATTATAATAAAGGATGCTTATGTTACTGACACTTAATTTTTCTATGTAACTTCATTACTTAAGAGAACTATACTAAAAATATTTATATTTCAAGGTATTTGTAAGCCCTTTAATAAAATAAATGAGGATCTGAATGTGACAAACTTTACTAAGTTTAAAATGTTATCTTGTGTAAAAGGAAATTTTTTTTCAGGGCTTTCTGTTCAGTTAAAATGCACATAAATGGTTAAATACCTGAAAATGTTTATCATAGATTTAAAGTTTCCTATGTAAAATGTGCCTTAGTCTCATGTTTTTAAACATAACTGAATTACTAATAAGTAGCTTTAAGAATTTTGACATTTTCTTGATTATTCTTTTAAAGCTTATATTACAAAATGTCAGTGCAATGCGAAGTTTTTCTTTTAAGCAGTTATCACTTGAAATTACTTTTAAGTTTTCAATGTTTTTGTTGTGAAAGTTTTTAAGCATGTCAAAATTAGAAAGACTAGTAATACATACCTGTCCATCACCTTGATTCATCAGTAATCAAGAATTTGTAGCATTCATTTCATCTATTTTTTTATTCTTGTGGCTTGAAGTATTTTAAAGCAGAGTTCACCCTTCATATAATATTACCTCCACATAGTTCAGTATGTATCTCTTAATAATTGAACAATTTATTGTTGAACATTACCTAACCACAATTACTGTACCTTCTAAATTAACAATAATTCCTCAGTGTCATTTAATACCTAGTTCATATTGGTATTTCCCCAGCTGTCTCAAAACTATGTCTGTAAGGTTGATTTATGTGAATCAAGATTCAACAGAGGACCACACGTTACATTTGGTTCTTATATACCCCTTACATAATCTAGGACAGTCCTCTTTCATCTCTTTGTTGTTTTTGTTTTTGTTTTGTATGCCATTTACTTGTTGATGAAAATGAATTAATTACCCTGTAGGATGTCCCACATTTTTGTCTGTTTGCTTTTTCATGATACCATTTGACTTGTCCTTCTATCTGCCATATTTCTTTTAAAGTAGTAGTTATGTGTATAGGTTTGGTTAGATTCGGTTTCAACTTTTTAAGGGGTAAGGATACTTCACAGGTAGAGCTATATCATCCATATTTCATCACATCAGACAAGTTGCAATGTCTAATCCTTAGATTCAGGTGGTGAGACTAATCTCTCCATTGCGAAGTTCCTCTTCAGTCGTTCTTGTAATGGTTTCAGATATTTATGATCTTAGTCTGAATCTATTAGAAATGATCCCTTCTACGCTAGCCTAGGCAACAGAGTGAGACCTTGTCTCGGAAAAAAAAAAAAGAAAGAAAGAAAGGAAAAAAGAAATGACCCTCTCTTTGTAGAACTGCGTATTTAAAGGTGTGAACATTGTTGATGTTATCTAATCTATTTAGATCCAGTCCAGTTTATTGATGCTTTGATTACTATTTCTTTTTTTTTTTTGAGATAGAGTCTCATGTTGCCCAGGCTAGAGTGCTGTGGCATCAGCCTAGCTCACATCAACCTCAAACTCCTGGTTTCAAGTGATCCTCCTGAGTGACTGGTACTACAGGTGTCCACCACAATGTTCAGCTACTTTTTTTCTATTTTAGTAGAGACAAGGTCTCACTCTTGCTTAGGAGTCTCAAACTCCTGAGCTCAAGTGATCCTCCCATCTCAGCCTCCCATAGTGCTCAGATTATAGTTGTGAGCCACCGCACCTAGCCTTGATTACTATTTTTTTTTTTTTTGGTAGAGACAGAGTCTCACTTTATTGCCCTGGGTAGAATGCCGTGGCGTCACACAGCTCACAGCAACCTCCAACTCCTGGGCTTAGGCAATTCTCTTGCCTCAGTCCCCCAAGTACCTGGGACTACAGGCGCCCGCCACAACACCCGGCTATTTTTCTGTTTTGCAGTTTGGCCGAGGCCAGGTTTGAACCCACACCTCGGGTATATGGGGCCGGCGCCCTACTCGATGAGCCACAGGCACTGCCCCTTGATTACTCTTTTTTTTTTTTTTTTTTTTGTGTGTTTTTTTTTTTTTTAGTTTGCTTTTAATTTCAGTTGGCTTGCACTCTTCTTAGTTTCCTTGGGTTTTTTTTTTTTTGTTGTTGTTGTTGTTGTTTGTTTTTTTTACATTGTCCTTGCTTGTAGTGATTCCTCTTGCTAGTTGCCTCCCAAGGAGCTGGGATTACAGGCGCCCACCACAACGCCCGGTGGTGTTCTTTCCTGGTGGTAGAGATGGGGTCTTTTACTCTGGCTCACTCATGCTTATGCTGGTCTCGAACTCTGTGAGCACTGGAAATCCACACGCCCCGGCCTCCCACTGAGCCACCACGCCCAGCCCCTTGATTACTCTTTTTAAAAAGAAACTCTTTTATAGCAGAACCCACAGTACCAAAAATTAGGGAAAAATTATTTCATCATATCATGCCAAGTGATAGTGTATCATACAGATAAAGTCCAAATAGATGACTAGGATAACACTTCAAATCTCTCAATCACTTTGTTTACCTCTGTACCATTAAGAGTTAAGGTAAACACTAAGCTAGCATTTCCCCCATGTGTGCGCCAAAGGAAATTAATTAGTCCTTTAAGATGTTCCCCATCCCTCCAAAGATTAAAGGAAATCTAGAGTTCCATATACATGGCAGCTGTTTACTATACCCCCCTTCCTAGAGAACAGGGAATAAGAAATTCTGCAGTAAAGGAAACTGCTCAACCTATCGTTTCTCAAACTTATTTGACCGTGAAATCCTTTTTTCAACAAGCATCCTCAATCTCCAACATTCTTTAGGCAATGCTAATGTAGGACAAATTGAGAAATTTTAAAAAGATTTTCATCTCCTTTTTTCCTCCTCTGTCCTTTTGCCTATTTAGGGGGGCTGCTTTCCTGGTTTCTTATTCTTTCCCCAATTATAAGAGGAAAGGATTTGATCTCAGGGAGGTAAAGAAGTATTCTTTCTTTTTGTGTATTTGGGTATTTAAGGTGCATCTTATGTATATTTAGATGTCAAAACTCTAATAGTTAATACAGTTATTCTAACAAGCTGGTAATTTACCAATGGTAAATAATGGAAACATAAGTGGGTGGCTTAATATTAGTAATTTTTCAAAATTTAGTTTAAATTGCAGCATTATTTTAATTATATGTATATAATAAGTTCAATGTACTCTTTTTTCAATATAAAATGGCTGCTGTTTTCTTTGTAAACTGGAATGCTTGGTCAAAATATGACTAAAATAGAATAAGGTTGCATAAACTTTGAAATACTGCTAATGATTATTCTTTTTTTTTTCCTTAAACAGAAGTGTACCCTTTGCAGTCAGCCTGGTGCTACTATTGGATGTGAAATAAAAGCCTGTGTTAAGACTTACCATTACCACTGTGGGGTACAAGACAAAGCTAAATACATTGAAAATATGTCACGAGGAATTTACAAGTAAGAAAATAACACTTGTCCATTTCCATAAACATGTCAGTAAGTAACTGTCCTTAAATAGATGTTAGTTTACTAGATCTGTATTCTTAAGTGGTATTTAGTCAGGTATTGAATACTGAGCACATTATGTAAAGAATGAGTGTGGCAACTGGCATTTTCTTCTGACTACATATCCCTGGATTAGCGTTCATTCATCCAATGTTAATTATGCTCACTGTGTTCTAGTCATTGTACTAGGACCTGGGCCTATGTTAATGATCAAAGCTGACACAGAGGGTGTTGTCATGAAGACTACAATCTGTTGAGAGAGACCTATTAATTAAATGGCCAGATAATTACAGCCTACATAAGTGTTCTAAAGAAGTGACAAAATATTGTGAGAACATATAAGAAGGAAGAGCTAACCTAGTATATAGTGGAGAGTGTTTAGAAATTTTATGAAGGAAATAGTGCTTGAGCTGAGATATGAAGGACAAAAGTGAACACTGTAAAGGATAATCTAGGTAGAAAGAATGGCACATGGGAGATTATCCAATGGGACAGAGCAAGGGTGGAAATGGGGAAATGAGTTAGGAGGTCATTGGTGATGGTCCGTGTGAAAATTATTGGTAGCTTAAAATAAGATGTAGTTGTAAAAATAGAAGCTAAAAGATGGAAGGGTAAGGTCTGGAGAGTTGCACATCACCCTCTTTTTTATGGATCTTCCACTTACCTGTGCTGGCCTTAGGCTAGTAGTATCAGTATATATCTATAATGGTTCCATTCATTTAATGAAATAGAGAATAAGTCTGTAGGGATCCCTGAAATTTGATTTGTCTTCTATAGTTGTAAAGCACTTCCTTACTCTCACGTGCTTAACGTGCAATAAACCAGTGACTTTATGGTAGTCTAGTATTCTTTGTAAAAAACAGTTTACACAGTCACCTATTCTTTTGGGTGCCTGCATAAGGTACTAATACTGTATTAGAAAATGTGCCAAACTTTGTTTAATAATAAAGGCACAGATGGTGACTGTCTGCTTCAGCTAGACTGTAAGCTCCATGAGGGCAGGGATCACATCTTTTTTGTTTTTGTATATATTGTCTAAAGCCTAGATACACAGTAGTAGGTAATTAATAAATTTTGCTTTGTGGTGATTTGATATCCCCCTCATTCCAGAATTTTAAAGTGGTAATATTTACTAAATAAATTAACATGCCATAAAATAATAAAAATAAAGGCACAAATATTTCAAACGAGTTCTGTCAACCCTTTAAAGAACAGAGACTTCCAATGATATTTAAAGAGGTTCAGCACATAGCAAGAGGTGGAAAACTTCTTGGTTCATTCTGTGAGTGTAAGTAAAGCTTACATAAAACTGTGATGCCAAACCTAACAAAGATACTAAAGATATTGAAAGAAAAACTGTAGACCAGTCTCATTTCTATAAATAAATAAGTATATATACACACATGCATACAAATTCTAAATAAAATATTAGTAAATCAAATCCAACTCTGTATTCTAAGAATTTAAAGACTGTTCAATACTAGGAAATATATTAATGTGCTTTATTATACTTTATAAAGAAATATCTGGCCTCTTTGCCCTTTTGTGGTGACAATGGAGGCCCATTCCTTGTCTATGACAAATGTATCTTACTCTGTAAACCTGTCTTTCTTTGCTTCAATAAACCTTGTTTTATACTTGCCTTAAAAAAATCCTATGACCTTCCTGACAGATGGTGAAAAGACATTTGGTAACATTCAACATCAATTTCCGAATTTTAAAGTAAGATAACAAAAGTACACTAGGTAAGCTAGGAATCTTAATAGGGGGTCTATGAGAAAACAACAGCAGATAGTTTATTGTTGTTATAATAAAGAACAATAGTTCTTAACTGGGGTAAGCTAAAGAATCACCTGGGAGTTGATAGAGTTCTCTTTTAAAATGTTCATGCCTGAACCCCACCCATGGAGATTTAAATTTAGTAGGTCTGGGTTGAGGCCCAAAATGTATATTTTGATGACTCCCCAGGTGATTCATCATTCATCTCTAATTGAGAGCCAGTAGACTAAATACACTCATTCAGAATAGGAACAAGACAGGCATGGTAACTGCTCGTATTACTTTTAATGTTCTTCTGCAGGGTTAAGTTGATGTGACAAGAAAATGGAAAATGGCTGGGCACAGTGGTTCATGCCTGTGCTTTTAGAGGAAACTTTCTATTAAAAAGATGTTCCAATGTAAACAAAAATAGAATAGTATAGTAACTCCTCATATCAGCAGTTACCAATTTATTGCCACTGTTAAGCTGTGATTTTTTTGTTGTTTTGTTTTGTTTTTGAGATGGAGTCTCACTCTTACTCTAGGTAGAGTACAATGGCATCATAGCTCACAGAAAGCTCAAACTCCTAAGCTCAAGTGATCCTCTTGCCTTAGCCTCCCAAGTAGCTTGGGACTACAGGTGCCCACCACAATGCCTGGCTAGTTTTTAGAGACAGCATCTCACTCTCCCTCAAGCTGGTCTCGAACACCTGAATTCAAACAGTCCACCCACCTTTGCCTCCGAGAGTGCTAGGATTCTGTGCCTGGCCTTAGCTATGGTTTTATTTCCTGATGTATGTCAAAGCAGAATTCCAGATCTCTTGGCAGTTTATCCTGATGTACTTCAGTTTATGCATCTCGTAAAAGTATGTTTCTTACATAGTCACTATCCCATATTCATTGTTGGTAAAATTAACAATTATTTCTTAGGCAGCACCTGTACCTCAGTGCATAGGGCTTTGGCCACATATATCGAGGCTGGCGGGTTTGAACCCAGTCTGGACCAGGTAAACAACAATGACAACTGCAACAAAAAATAGCTGGACATTGTGGTAGGCACCTGTAGTCCCAGCTACTCAGGAGGCTGAGGCAAGAGAATCGCTTAAGCCCAAGAGTTTAAGGTTGCTGTGAGCTGTGATGCCACGGCACTCTACCAAGGGTGACATAGTGAGGCTCTGTCTCAAATATATATATATATGTATCTTCCTACACCAAATCCATTTTCACATTTCCCCAATTATTTTGAAAATGTCATTTTCTTTTTCTTATTTTTTTTTTTTTTGAGACAGAGTTTGAAGCTGTCACCCTGGGTAGAATGCTGTGGCATCACAACTCACAGCAACCTCCAACTCCTGGGCTTAAGCGATTCTCTTGCCTCAGCCTCCCGAGTAGCTGGGACTACAGGCGCCTGCCACAACACCCGGCCATTTTTTGGTTGCAGTTGTCATTGTTTGGCAGGCCCCAGGCTGGATTCAAACCCTCCAGCTCTGGTGTGTGTGGCTGGTGCCCCAGCCTCTTGAGCTACAGGCACTGAGCCACAACTATCATTTTAGATGTAATTTCTTCAAATCTGGATACATAAAAGGTTCATGCATTGGATTTCTTATGTCTCAAGTCTGTTTTAATATGGAGCAACTTCTACCCCACTCCTTCTTCTCTCCCTCTACTTGTTGAAGAGCCCCATGAGTTGTCCTATGAAAGCCCCACATGATTTTAAAAAAGAAAATAGTTCCCACTGTGTAGAGTTTGAAAAGTAGAAATTCTCCCTAGTAAAAAAGTTCTAAGACTAAAAAGAAAAATGAGCAAAACTAACTAGATTGAAGTCAGTTGTTACTATTGTCTGTTGTAGTGCCTCTAGCCCCTCCCCAACCTTATTCTATTCAAATGTTAGACCTAATTTAGGTCATCTGTTTGTAATGTGGAAAATTCCTATATGATTTGTTTATCTATTGTTGACCACAAGAGGGCATCCAAGGAATATTTTCTTAGCATTGTTTCGCTAAGCTCAGATCAGCCCACCCTTCTTTGTCTAAAATCACCTACCTTATTATTTTTATTAAGAACTCAATGAATTTCAAATAGACAGTATATATACCCAAATGAAAGGTTGTTGGAATAGCATAATATCAGTCTATCACTCCAGGGACTACTATCTAGTTTTAAAGGGAAAACTTACCTTAACATTAGTGAAATCTGGCCATCACCACCTCCTTAACCAAATGATCAATCATAGCATCACCAATAAATAGCAGGAGGATTTGAAATTGTATGCTTCCTAAAGTATGCATGATCACTTGAAAAGCATCTTCACTAAGAAAATACAAGTTGAACCTGAAACCAACCAAGCCCTTTAGACCAGCAGTTCTCAACCTGTGGATCGCAACCCCTTTTTAACAATGAAAATACATTGCCGGCATTAGGAAGGTTGAGAACCACTGCCTTATATCTTATTTCCAGTTTATAGGAAATACAGGGTGTGAGAAAACCAAATAAAATAGTAGTACAATGAGACAAATCCAGAATGTGCTATAGTTGGCAAACTATCGAATCTGATCACTTTCAAAAAAGTCAGTGATATGAGAAAAAAAGTTGGAGGGACTAGTCTAGCTTAACAGAGATGTAGCCAACTACAGCACCAGAAAACAGTTGGATAACTCATGAAATGTATTCTAGTCAAACCCAGGACACTAATGGTTAAAAGGCATTTGAAGGGGGCTCAGCGCCTGTATCTCAGCAGGTAGGGTGCCAGCCACGTATACTGGAGCTGGTGGGTTTGAACCCAGCCCGGGCCTGCCAAACAATGACAACTACAACCACCACCAAAAAATAGCCAGGTGTTGTAGTGGGTGCCCTGTAGTCCCAGCTACTTGGGATACTAAGATAAGAGAATCACTTAAGCCCAAGAGTTTGAGGTTGCAATGAGCTGTGACACCACAGCACTCTACCGAGGGCGACATAGTAACACTCTGTCTCAAAAAAAAAAAAGGCATTTGAAGGGTTTGATTAAAATTATTTCATGAAATTTGAGCCCAGAGCAGTAGTAAATTTATAGAATATATATTTCCTAAAATGTGGTTTTAAATTCTGTATATGAAACAAATGTATAGAATTTGATTATTTTGTCCATATACCTGAAAGTTGTTATTTTCAAGTTGGTCAAAAACTTTACTTTTAATCCCACTGAGAAAAATGAAACTGCCTTATGATAGCTGTCATCCTAAGCCAGAGCTTTTATTTCAGATGAACTTTTATCATTAGAATAGTATATTTTTGTACATTGTAGATAGAAACAGACTTATAACATTCTTTAAGGTTTGGATGAGTAAACCCATATTTTAAATGGGCACCAACTGCATCCCCTAACAATGGCATAAATGTATTCTTATTAATGATGACAAAGCATTTTGAGATTTTTGTCTTTCATCATTATAGACTTTATTGTAAAAATCATAGTGGAAATGATGAAAGAGATGAAGAAGATGAGGAACGAGAGAGTAAAAGCCGGGGAAAAATAGAAATTGACCAGCAACAGCTAACTCAGCAGCAACTTAATGGAAACTAGGTATGAAAGTTAATTATATGGGATATGTTATCAGAATGCAGTATGATTTTTTTAGTCCTATTATGTTATATTAAAAGCATGTTACTAGAATCCTGAGGATTTTGTCGGTTTGCATAGTAGTTTTTTTTTTAACTAGCTGATTTTGTAATCATAAAAACAAGTTTTCCACTTTATGAATAAATGTAGTCATAATGTCAAATCAATAAGATATTCTCACTCCTCAGTAGCATTATATTGATTGTGTTCCCTTCAAGCATCATATTTTACATTTTTTTATCATCTTTTAAACAGGTTCATGGGACAGACAGAGTTAGAAAACTGAGAATGAATAAGACATCCATAACTACTATTCTTTTTTCACTGTTTTCTAAAATCAAAAAGGGTTTGTAACTTTTTACTGCCCAACTATTAGATCTTTCATTGAACTGCTTAAAATGTCTTGTTTGTTTTATGAGCCTTCACTAGAAGGCTGCGTCTGATATGTTGATATTACATAGCTGTAGTTTGCAGTTTCTCAGAAGCAATTGAAACACTAGTTAACCCTGTGTATAGTGTCAACAGTTAAAACAGACATTGAAATGAAGTAAGCTATATTTCTGGACCGAACAAAGTTCTGCTGTCTAGAGTGTTTGTTTAGTGGATTGATACTCAAGGGAAAGCATAAGCAAATTTAACTTTACAATGCAAACATGCTGCTGGTGGCAACACATGGTAAAGTTGTGGATTTTTGTTTTCGCACTCAAGTAATGGAGGCTAGAAACGAAATGAACTTTCTTTTTATCTTGGCTATTTTAGCACATGCTAAAAATCTCTTCTAAGAAGTATGCTAAAGCTTTTTATTTGATTTCTGTTAAGGTTGTTCTCACTGACCAGCGCAGACTCGGGCAACTGGTGATTATAAGCTATGAGCTTCAGTGCTTATGCCAAAATTATCATGACAGTACACCTTTTCTCTTATCATGTCATACAAAGGGCTTCTGGCATAATGATTGAACCCTTTCAAATTTAAACTAACATTTGACAAGAGCAAATTAAACCTCTTTAATATTTAAGAGGTTACCGTTTGCTAAGGATTTTAGATACCATGTCCCTAACCTGTTCCTCTCAAGCGCCCTGTTGTATGAAATACTTCACATATTGGCCCAAAGTATGTAAGGAGATCTCGTGTGCTGTAGGAGTAAAAAAACAAAAAAACAAACAAACAAAAAAAAACAAAAAACAAAACAAAAAAAAAAACAGTCTTTGCATAAAACAGTATTTATTTTTAATTTGTGACCACTATTTTAGAAAGTTTATTTAATATTTTTAACGTTTTCAGTCATTGCTTTTATTACCTATAAAATAGGCTTTTGTGCTCTGCTTTTCTTCTGGTGGGGCTCAGTGTTGTTTAATCGATCAGCAGAATTGTTTATGAAAGCCTAAGAATCCAGCTTTTTAAAAAGGATTTTCACACTGGCATTTATAGCTAGTGATAGTTTCTTCCACTTTCCTGCTGAAGCACATTTATATATTTCTTTATGGCAAAACCAAAAAACTTTAGTTGTGGTCTGCCTAATATTACCATAGCACCTCAAACCAAGGGGAGGGGTTCTGATTTCTGAATTATTAGTTAACCTACCATAATAAAGCATATTTGCAAATAAGAAATAACATGTTAACTGTACATTGTGATACTCTGCAGCTGATAAAAAGCATTTTTAAAATGTAACAGGTGGAAAATTACACTGTGCTTATTAATGACGGATGTTTTTAACTGCTTGTCCCTTATGATCACGTTTGTCAAGTGTGTATTGACACATTTACTTAAATCAAGGGACTCAATGCTTGCTTTATTTTAACCATCTTGTATTTGATATTTTTAGAAGGAAACTAGCTTTAGTAGTGAGTTGCCCTATGTGTTTTCTCCTCTTGCTCTTAATATGCCCTTGGGGTTTTTTGTGTGTATGTGATTAATTTTCAAAATTCATCATGACTTGAAGTGCAAGGACAGATCTAGATGTTTGTTTACCAAGCTTTGTGACTTTTCCCAAAGGATCTGTACTTTATTTCCTTACAACAGCTTGAAAATCATTACTTCTTAAATCTTTAAATCACTGTGTCTAGATCATTTTTTACATTGTGTGCCATAGACTTACCCATGGGACAACAGAGCTCCTTCATTTTTGGACAACTACTGTATAATCATTTTTTTTTTTTAGGAAAAATGGAAGGTGCTGGGGTAATCATGGCCAGTCAATAATTATGTAAAGGACTTCAATACTATAGCTGTCAGTGATGGATTTGTTATGTAGTAAAATGTATGACTTTGTATGGATTTTTTCAGCCCTTTTTCTGCCACTACCAACCAGAATAGCACTTTACCTTTTGGTTGGCTAGATAAGTGGCTGACTACCTGTTTTTCTCTCACTGTGGTGTGATTGGCTAAACAATCTTTCATTAAAAACTGAAATGTAAATTGAAGTCACATGAATAATCATGTTTGGTTGTAAACCTCCAACATTTTGATTCTCTAACCATGTTTTCATCACATGCTGAGTAAAAGTGCCTTACAATGTAAAAATTGTACAGTACTTAAGTTCCCAAGTAGCATCATCATCACCTGGGTAGTAATTACATTGTGGTATTAATATTTAGAAAAATGGACCTCAGCAGTGTATTTACTGTACATCTCTTAAGTCCTTAACTGTAGTTTTAATAAGCATGACATTATTTGATAAGTATATAACATTTACATCATTTCAAAAAATACTGCCATAACTGTCTTTTACGCATATTTTAGCCTGAAATTTTGAAATATCTTTTTTCTTTTTTTTTCTTTTTTTTGTTATTGATATTAAACAGTGTAATCTTTGCAAGCATATATTGAAGATTATTCTGGAGCATTTTATTGCCTTACCAGAAATGTTAGTATGAAATGTTCTTTAGAATAGAAAGATAGACTTGAGTTTCTATACTTTAATAAAAACTCTTTGTTCCTGGTGGGGGGGAGGGGGATTAATTTTACTATCATCTCAGTCTATTAAAAACCCACAGCTGAAATAAATTTTATTTTCAGGATCAACAATTTTAGAATTTCAGATAGTACTTGCTCAGAAGTACATGCTGCTTAAGATATTAAGAAATCTGTAGATCTACTATTGAATCAGAATCTATGTACTTGAACAAATGTGTGAATCTCAAATATCTTAAAGCAAAAGCAAAAGTGTTCTAGAGTGTTGTTGCTTTTTTAAAAAGCACTAAAGTTAGACCAACGTATACAGTTCTTTTCTAACAGACATTTAGGTTAATTGTAAAGATAAGGAATGCATTATGGGTCAAAAATCAAACATTCCTCTCATGTATATTTTGTTCCTGTTATATTGGCTTTATTTTTGAAATTGTAGTTTGTAGTATTAGTTTCCTTTTATTGGTATTCTTGCATATACTATTCATTCAATAAATGAGTTATGACTTTCATTATTTGTGTCTTTTTTGTGAAAATGTATAATGAAGCTTATTTGATAATAATAGCAGTCATACTGTGTTCCTTTTAATCTTGCCTTATTTCAAAATGAAATGCCTAGTTCAAAAAGTATGGGAGGAAAAATGTGAATTTGACTTCAACTCAGAGTTTCACAATATAAAGGTTTTATCATGGAGAGAAACAGCAATCTCTTAAGTACAATAGAACTGTACATTTTAGTTCTTTCTTACATAGTTTAAATACCTATAGCTTAAATCACTTTCTCTGGGACTTAGTCCTAAGGCAATTTTGAAAATAAACCAAAACTACTACATTTCATCTGATTTGTAATAGGGGTACGTAATTACTATCCTTGTCATAAAGGGATTACACTTTATAGATGTAACCTGCATTATTACTCAGGGGGGAACAAAAGATCAAGTAACAAGTTGTGATTAATGCCAGGACATAAGATGGTGTGTTTGGCTGTAAATACAACCAAGTACTACCTGGTACATACGTGCCTGTTTGTGTTTAAAATCCATTATTAAGTCTCGTTTTAATTGCCACAATAAAAATACAGAGATTGGAGAGTTATGTGGATTTCTTTTTTTCTGCAGTTTTTGGCTGGAGCTGGGTTTGAGCCTGCCACCTCTGGCATATGGAGCCAGCGCCCCAGTCCTTTGAGCCACAGGCGCTGCCCTGGATTTCTTTTTTCTTTCTTTCTTTCTTTTTGTTTATTTATTTATTTCTTTTTTTTTTGAGACAGAGCCTCAAGCTGTCACCCTGGATAGAGTGCTGTGGCATCACAGCTCACAGCAACCTCCAACTCCTGGGCTCAAGCGAGTCTCTTGCCTCCGCCTCCCAAGTAGCTGGGACTATAGGCACCTGCCACAACGCCCG
>CAUYON010048196.1:0-27853 GCA_963573935.1 Arctocebus calabarensis
TTGGATGTTTGGGAGTGTTCCAAAGCTTTGTTTTCCATGTCAGAAATCCTTTCTTCTGCTTGCTCCATTCTGTTACTGAGGGATTCTACTGTATTTCTGAGATCTTTGAGGGCTGCAACTTCTTGTCTCAATGTGTCAAAATCTTTGGTCATTTTGTCTTTGAATTTGTTCAGTTCTTGTGACATCTTTTGGGTCATCTTTTGGATTACTGCTTGAAATTCTAATTCCATCTTTTCCTCCACTGCGATGATCTTAGCTGCTATCCAGACTCTGAATTCAACTTCTGTCATCTCAGTCATTTGCTTATGCAAGGGATTTTTGTGGTGTATCTGCCTTGTCATTCCTTGGGGGAGTTGATCTACTCTGATTATTCATATTGCCAGAGTTGTTCTTTTGATTCCACCTCATGATTATTTTTCACTGTTGCCTATGATTGTCCTCAGAGTTGGGGAGGTGTCTCTCCCAGATCAGATCCTGGTAGGATCATTCTGGTGTTACTGAATCTTTGTAGGTAGTGACCCTGTGTCTCTAATGATTTCTCAAACCTGCAGGGAGGAGAGCTTAAATCCTCCTCAGCCTGCTTAGAAGTCACTTTAAATTGCTAACTTGGGCTAAGCAGAAGCTTTCCCAGGAAAGCACTTGTGGCTGGAATCACTCCTTAAGTAGCTATCCACTTACCCAGTATGACAAAACTGGTCTCACCCTATGCCCCTGAGGGCTAAAGCTGCAAGGCATCTAAGTCCTCACCTTTAGGCTGCTCAGTCACTAGATTTTTTGCTCCAACCCAATGTTTGTTCTGCAACCCTGAGGGTGGAGCTTGCCAGAGTAGTTCTCCCACAATGGCTCCACACACCCCACAACCAAACACTGGTAGCTCCATCTGGCTTGGTGGCCCAGTCTGGGGCCCCAGACAACACTAAAGGACCCCTGCACTCTTGCCTAAGTTCTCCCAAGGCAGTTCAACTGAGTGCCAAGTCCAATAGAAACCAAAACAGTTCACAGGCAAGGCCTTTCCAGCCTGCAGTCCCACTGTTGCCCCACCCACAACTGCCAACAGCATTAGACCGAACGAACACACACAACCACTTGTCCAATCTCTGCCACTTTTGCCTTCCTCAGGGTGTCCAGAAGTCTCCCGCTATCTCCCTTTGTTCCCAAAGGGAAGTTTCTGGGCAGATTCCCTCTGCCAGTGATGCCTAAAGTCCTCTCTCCCCAGTTTCACCGTGCCCAGTTGCAACCTGTGCCTCTTTAGAGGACAATTAAACCTTTCACATTAATTGAGAATATTGTAAGCCTTTTGAAAGTTTGGTGGACATTTTTAATCCTTTAGCGACTGTGGAAGTTGGAATTTGATCAAAAGTATCTGAATGAGTTTACTTTGTTATGGAGGATTACACTGATCATTATGGTAGATAGGTCTGAGAATATCCTGGAGAGCTGGTTTAGTTATGGCAAATTTCTTGACCATGTGGATGTCATTAAAGTATTTAATTTCTCCATCATAATTGAAACTCAGTTTAGCTGGATACAGGATTCTGGGTTGAAAGTTATTTTGTTTTAGGAGATTAAAAGTCGATGACCATCCTCTTCCAGCTTGAAAGGTTTCAGCAGAGAGATGCATTTATTCCAATATTCTTTGCTTTGTAGGTTATGGTTTTCTTACGTCTGGCTTCTTTCAGAATTTTATCCTTCATATTAACTTTAGTAAAATTGATTATGATGTGCCTGAGGGAGGTCTTATTCAGATTGCGTCATGCTGGATTTCTGAAACTGTCTGCTATCTGAATTTCAGAATCTCTTGACATGTCTGGAAAGTTCTCTTTCATAATCTCATGAAGAAGAGACTCTGTGCCTTGTGAAGCCACTTTGTCACCTTTGGGAATCCCTTTGAGGCAAATATTGGTTTTCTTCTAATTATCCCAGAGCTCTCTGAGAGAGTGGTCTATTTTTGCCCTCCATTTCTCTTCTTCTTTGGAAGTTTGGAAGCATTCAAAAGCTTTGTGTTCCATGTCAGAAATCCTTTCTTCTCCTTACTCTATTGTGTTACTGAGGGATTCTACTGTATTTCTCAGATCTTTGAGGGCTGCAACTTCTTGTCTTAATGTGTCAAAATCTTTGGTCATTTTGTCTTTTAATTTGTTGAATTCTTGAGACATCTTTTGGATTACTGTTTGAAATTTTAATTTCATCTTTTTCTCCATTTCACTGATCTTATTTGGTATCCAGACTCTGAATTTGATTTCTGACACCTCAGCCATTTGCATATGCAAGGGATCTTGTACTGCATCTGCCTTGTTGTTTTGGGGGGGAATTGATCTACTCTGATTAATCATATTGCCAAAATTTTCTGTTGATTTCACCTCATAATTGTTTTTTCACCGTTGCCTCTGACTATCCTCAGAGTTAAGGAGGTGTCTCCCTAATCTTAGACCCCAGCGGGATCACTCTGTTGTTGCTGGATATTTGTAGGGAGTGATCTTTTGTAGCTCCTCTGGGACTTCCCCAGCCAGGGAGTTCTGGCTGTGGGGGCAGCTCCAGAGTGTGGCACACACGGATCCAGCAGCAGGGCTTGGGATGGTGCACACAATTCTGGGGGTGCCCAGCACCCAATGGCCTTTGCAATGAGAGCCTGCATCTCCTGGAGTCTCTGGCTTGGAGGAGGACTCTAGAGGGTGGGCACGGGTCACACAGCCTCTGGAGTCCCTGGCCAGATGGGTGGGGCTGGTGCAGAGGCAGAGAGGGTAGGGGAGGACAGAGGTTGTGCAGTTGCTGGGGTTCCTGACCAGAGCAGAGAGGTGGAGGCCCGATGGGCTCAGAGGCACAGAGCTAAACTGTTGCTAGGGTAGTCTCTGGCCAGAGCAGGTAGCAGGTGGAGGCCTGGTGGATACTTGGTGGAGTCTGTGGTCTGAGTGGGTGGCAGGAAGAGGCCTGGTGGGTTCCCAGTGGAGTCTCTGACTGGTGTTGGTGACAGGCAGAGGCCTGGTGGTAGGCAGAGTGAAGCTGCATGAGGATTCTGGCAGAGTCCCTGGCCATGGCAGACCACGGGCCAAGTGTTGGTGGGGCTTGGAGAGTAGCGGCATAGAGGAGTCCCAGAGGAGTCTCTGGCCACAGTGGGTGGGATGCCAAGGCCCAGTGGGGAGCAGAGCTATGCTGCACGGGGTTCCTGGCAGAGTCCCTTGCCATGGCGGGTAGCATGCCAAGGCCCAGGAGGGCGTGGAGTGGAGCCTCACAGTTCCCAGCGGAGTCCCTAGCTGGTGGGGCAGACAGGAACTCAGAACATCCCCAGAGTCTCTTACCCAGTGGGGCACTTGGTCCCGTAGACAGAGAGGATGGGCACTCCTCAAACCCTCCTCCCTCAGTCACCGCAGGGGTCAGGCTTCTCATTCATCAGGTAAGAGTCGAAGTGTATACTGGATGTTCAGAATGGCGGAAGACTTTAGTTCCATTTTTCTGCCTGGAGCTTGGTTTCTTGGAATCGCAGCTTGCCTCAGCAGAGGTGACCTGCAGTTATCACTTCTCTCTCTTTGGGCTCCCAGTCTTTGCTCAATTGGGCAGTTTCTGGGTGCTATCCTTCCTTTTGGACAGGAGCCTCTGTTAGAAGCTGCTTCTAGTCAGCCATCTTGCCACTCCTCAAAAGTAAACATTTCTTCATATCCTCTGTGTCTGACTACCCTGGACTCCACTCAGGATGAGACATTGTTTCTGTCTGGTTGTCCAGTCAATGTGTCGATGGCAACCAGTACTTGCAGAGAGGGACAGCATCCTTGTCCCATTGCAGGAGTTGACTCATACGGTTTTTGTTTAAGGGACCTGCACCAAAGCTCATCTTAAAAGACACTGGACCAGCAGGAACCATATAACTTCTGATATGAGGGGCTGGTCTGAACCTCAGGCTGGGGCTGTGGCTAGGTCCAAGTTCAGCCCTGTGGCAACCCTCTTCAGAAAAAGTGACACAGTAAGACAAGCAACAAAACAATAAACAATAAAATCAGTAACAATAAAAATTATTTCTGAGAGGGGATGGAGTCAAACAATATGAATATTTATACACCACAAACTACCTAAAAATATCCCAATACTAGAGTCGCTTACAAGACTAGTCACCAACAAAAACGTTTCTCTTATTAATCTTTTTTATTTTTATTTTTTGCGGTTTTTTTGCCAGGGTCGTGTTTGAACCCCCACCTCTGGTATATGTGGCTGGTGCCCTACTCCTTTGAGCCACAGGTGCCACCCTCTTATTAATCTTAAATATGGAAAGAACAAATATCTTTTACTATCTGCTCAGCCAGAGCCCAGAGAGAAGAAGGTTGGGAGCCCAAATGGTAAGTAAAATATTTCAACACAAGCGACTGGTGTCAGGGTTCCAGTCCTCCTGCTGTAGCTTTCAAGCCATCAGACTTGTTTTGATGACTCTGCTCTCTGTGCCAAACTGAAGGAGTGTCTCAGGGAAAGTTGCCCTTTTCCCCTATGTTTGTTGCTGAAAAGACCGACCGAGTTATGGTACATTAATAAGAGAAAGATTTATTTCCAAATACAATGCACATGGGGAGAAAAATCTATAAGAATAATTTCCCAAAGTTTCAGTGATAGTCAGTGGCTTTTCAAGATGCCTTTTAGAAGAGATAGGGGAGAGAAACTAAAAAGTATACATGTAGCAAGTAGTTGCTATGGGAGGATGGATAGATGGAGGGAAACATTGATCAGTAAATTAATCTGAGAGATAGGTATTTTGTTTAAAATGACCTTAGGACCAGGTCTATTAGCATGTGATAAGGAGTCTAGCAACCCTTTAAGATTTTAGGTAGATAGAGGAAAGTCTTTCTTCAGAGTTTCTTGATTATGGATAGTTTTTAACTCATAAAATAATCATTATATCAAGGAATTATATTTTGGGTAAAATTTTCTTAGCTCCTTCAGCCATAAGGCAGCAAGATAATTAAATCCAAAATTGTTGGCTATTCTTCCAGGCAGGATGGGATCCCAGAGGAAGATGTTCCTAAATTCAGGAAAGCTGGGACTTTTTGTTCTTCATGGCCCTCTTCCATGTGGTGAGAAATCCTGTGTTTTTTGTGCTCGTGGAGAACTCCTGGGTTAGGGAAAGTGTCCCCCTTCCCCTCATACTCTGTTGTGAGCTCCTCCAGTCTGGTTTGCTCTATAACTGTTGCAGGAGGCTCAATGGAGAGAATGAGCACCTATAACACCATGTTTAAAAGAGGAAGGACTTTATTCACCAGCCAGGAGCTTATCGCACAGAAGAATTCCAGTGGCTCCCCGACTGGCTTGGTCTTTCCCTTTTTATAGACAGTCAAAAGGTTCCACCTCATAGATACCCTTCTCATTGGTCCATTTGAATCATGCAGGAGATGCTATTCCAGCCCCTATAGCGATTTCATAGAACTTGGAAATTTCCAAGTTCCAGGAAGTTAAGTTTACAAATTCCCAGGAGCTGAGTTATCATGGAGAGGATCCTGCAGGTATATCCTTGTGTTCTCCTTGAGAAGACTTATTCTCCTACCTTACTGTTCTCAGGTATCTTCTCTCATAACTATTCACTATTCTCTCCCTTCCTCTTTCTCATCTTTATCCTTGCAATTTATCTCAGAGGGGTTTCTGGTCAACTTGATTTCTTCTGTTAGAGAGTGCAAGATGTTAAAGGACCACCAGAGACATTAATTAATTAAAGCAAATTATAGGAGTCTGTATTAGTTTGGTCAATCAACTGTCCCCCTACACAGATACAGAGGGAACAGCACAGGCCATGGGAAGAGAAGGGTTTAAATAGGGCAAACTATCTATACTATCAGGGGCCTACGTGCAGTCCAGCCAGCAAGCAAGCAACCGACTTTTGTCATTGTTTTTTTACAGAAGCATAAAGCATTACAGCACTTGAAGTTACAGCAGTCACAGATCAACTGTCACAGATCACAAATATGGGTAGTGAGATCACAAGTCAGGGTAAGAAAACAATTTTACTCTGAAAAATGGGCCAGGCAATAATAGCAGTATTATACTGGTGGCTTCTGTTGTTCCTCAATTTTTATTCTAGCTACTTTACTTCCTCTCCCAAGCAAAGGCAAAGGGTTACAGGGAGTTTCTTATCCCACCACACTCCATGTGATCTACCCTCCAATTTTAACTATTCCATGTTCACTTCAGTCCAATTCTCCTTATTCTGGAAGGGAGCTTTTGATGAAACTTCTCTAATCAGCCTTCTTGTTCCTTAATAATTTTTTTAAAATATAAACCTCATCTCATTTACTTAATTTATTGTGTTAAGACCCTTATACTCTATATTTAATAAATCCAACTTGTACCCTTGCATTATGCACCATAGGTGTGATCCCACCATTCCACCCCTTGATCCCACCCCTTGATCTGACCTCCCCCGATCAATTTTTATTTGTTAATATTTTTTTAGACACAAAATCTCACTATGTTGCCTAGGGTAGATCATTTTAAAATTAGGTTATTTATTCTCTTTATACTGAGTTTCTTGAGCTATTTATATGTTAGATAATTTCACAACTTTGTATATCCCGATTACCCACTGAAAAGCTCAAATTTATTGCCCACCCCCTACTACTCTTTGCACCAGATCAGTAACACCTTATTGGCTGTTCTACCATCCCGACACCTCCCCTAACCGAGACTATATCAGATGCCCTTGTCTTGTGCTCTCTCTCTCTTCTCTCTCCCATCCCCCCGTGTGTGTCTCTTCTCCTCTCTCTCTCTCTCTTCCCCCCTTCTCTGTCTCCTCTCCTCTCTTCCCCCATTTCACTCTCTCTCTCTCCCCTCCTTAATGCTGCTCTGCAGCTTCCCCCGCCAATAAAACCTTTCATACAAGCCTTGGTGTTCTGTAAGTTTTGTGCTGGTCGAGTGCCCCCCCCTTTCATTTGGTGTCAGAAGCGGGATCTAATTAGGGAATGCTCCAAGCTCCTGAGAGCTCCCTATCTTCTTCTCTCACTCCCAGCACTCACCACCATCTTGGGCTTGTGTCCAGCCACCAAGGTGCTACAACCAGCACTCAACACCGGCCTCATTTGAAAATCGGTAAGTACCCCTATCGGAGAGAGTTTTCGTGGGCTAGATTGCTTACATTCCTGGTGATTCACCCCTCTCGAGGCTTGAGTTCCCAATTCCCCTTAACCTTGCATGGCCTAGCACAACGCTTCCACGCCTCGCACGAAAATTCCTGGCGCCAGGTCTCAAGCTCTCCTCGGCCCCATGGGTCTAACGCAGATTTAAGTTTGGTGACGACCGTCTTAAGCTGTGTTCTCGTTTCCATGACCAGCAGCAAAGCTGGGAAGACGATCCCACTCTGTCCCTGGTCCACGCGTGAGCAGAATCACGCTTTATTTCCGCAACGAATTGCCATGGGTGAAAGCTATTCTATCCCACCTAACTCCCCCATAAGGTACTTATTAGGCCACCTGGTAAAATTAAGGTTAATTAAACTCTCTACCCAGGTTTGGCCACTTTACAAACTAAATAAGCAAAGTATCTAACTAAGCTATAATTCATTTAATTTTCTTTAATCCAAAACTTATACAATTATTGTAAGTGCCTTGGCAAATGGAGCGGGGTTCCCCTATGCTCAGAGCACCTATCTTAAAACCAAGCCTAATTTACATTCGGATAATTCCAACATTCTTGTAACAAAGAACTGTTTCTACATCTCCATCTTGTAAACAGAACCTATTCAAACTTCCCACCATACTAGTCTCCTCCCTCAACCACACAATTGCCTCCACCCTCTGTCCCTCCTACTTCCCCAGCAATCTAAACTCGCCTTCTGACTCCTCCCCTCCAAGTGACCCACAGAGCTCTTCCTGTTGTCCCTCAGTCCACTTCCGACTGCTCCAAGAAACACTTCCGGACCTCTTTACCCCCCTTCTTCCTCTAGCTCCTCCATAAAATTCTACAGTAACTTCCACTTACTTATCCTTAACTTCCCACCAGTCCCCACACCCACTCCTACTTCCATTGGTCTCTAAAATTAAAAAAAAACCTTCAACTCTCTCACATCCTAGCCCTGCTCTACAAAGTAATTGAAATCAATGATACAATTTCTGTTTATTCCTTTCTCATAACTAAACGCAGACACCTTAAAGATAGACTAAGTACCTTTACTTCTAATCCTTCTCATTTTTATTCAAAGGTTTCAATTTATTGCTATATCCTCTCAACTTACCTAACATAATGTTTTTATTGTTTTAACTAATACCCTAACCCCTAATGAGTGTGGAAGAAGGTGAAAAAGGCAGCAGATCAATTTCATATATCAAACAATGAGCATCCTACAGGTAACACTGTAGTCCTTAACTCCCAACTAAACTAAATTATAATAATAATGCAGGAAGAGAAGTAAAGATATTTTATTACCTGCATTCTTTGCGGATTTAAAGCTTCTGCCAAAGGCTATCAGTTATGATAAATTAAGGAAAGTCATACAAAATAAGTCTAAAAATCCTTCAGCTTTCCTCTAATACCTTACTGAGACTTTTATTAAGTATACTAATTAAAATCCTAAAACAATAAGTGGGAAAAACATTCTCATAATTTATCTCTTTAACCAAAGTTACCTCGACATTGAACTTAAGCTAAAGCTCTTGGAGCATGGAACCCTGACACCCCAGGCCGTGATCTTAAACACAGCCTTTAAAATAAACATTACAATGTGACTAAGGCCATCATTTCTAACCTGCCTAAGTCAGGAGCCAAAGGCTACTTCATAACTCAACCACCAGGATCATACTACAAGTGCAGTGAAGACTACTGGGTACAATGTTACCCCAATCCTAAGCCCCCACCAGGGCAATGCCTTGTCTACAAAAAACGGCCATTGGAAAGCTGACTGCCCCTTAGCCCAGAGAGGCCATAGGGCCAGCCGACCATGGCTCCTCCAGCAGACTTGTTAAAACTTGCCTCTTCTGAAGACTGATGAGACCTGGCTTCTCTCACCTGATGAAGATCATTTCTACAGAGCCAAGGACAACCGTGATGGTGACAGGTAAAAATGATTGCCTTTTCTTTTAAACACACAAAAAATAACTTTTCAGCTTTTAAAAAGTCAGTGGTGCTACCTCCCTGTAGTCCATTCTCTATTGTCGGAGTAAAAGGTTTTTCCCACGTCCACATCAAACTCCTTTTTTACACTACATAATTGGCAATTTCTTATTTATACATTCCTTTTAATATTGCCTTCCTGTCCAGTTCCCCTTCTGGGATGTGACACACTTTCCAAATTAGGTACAACCCTCACTTTTAATTTTAATTAATAAATGCTGACCCATCTCCTTCTGCCTCACTCTGCCTTGTCCTTTCCCAAACCATCAAAGACCCATCACCCAAACCCATTCCACCAGAACAAGTAAATCCTAAGACTTACTAAAACCCCCTCAATTGCCTCCTACTCGCCAATTCTTGTTAAACTTCACCCTAATTGACAAAAAACCTATTTGCCTTCACATAAACTGACCCTACCTCTCAAACTACTTTCCAACTTACTTACACTGTATTCCCCTAAAGATTTCATAACAGCCTCCACTTATTTAGCCACAAGTTATTACAAGACCTCCAATCCTATAATCCCTCTCCTTCAACCTTTAATTCAATATATCAATAACTTCCTACTGTATAATCCCACCTTACATAAGTCTAAATGCAACACCTGTTCCCTCCTTGATTTCCTTACAAATAAGAAATACACAATCTCTTCCCTCAAAAATTCAATTCTTCCAACAAAAAGTCACTATAATATCCTTCTATCTCCAAACTTCAAAGCTATTACTACAAATTTAAAAAGCCTTCTTTGCAACTCTCCCCTCCTCACCACAAAACAAGAACTCCTCTACTTTTAAAATTAGCTAAATACCTCAGAGCATAAATTCCCAACTTTTCTCTTCTAACTACTCCTTTATATAATACTCCTTACTTCAAGTGACCCTCATAAACGTCTCCTAACCTCCATTTCCACTTCGTTTAAATCTCTACAGCGTTCTTTCCTAAAAACTCCAGCCCTCCACCTTCCTGATCTTTCTCACCACTTCCTCCTATATGTCAAAGAAAACCGTGAATTTACTCTCAGTGTGCTTAAACATCAGCTAAGCCCCACCTTTGCTCCAGTTACTTATAAATCACACTGTTCAAAGTTAAACCCCTTGTCTCAAGGAGTTAGCAGCTGCAGTTACTCTAATACAAGAATCAAAAACTCAGTTTCAGTTCCCCTTCTACTGTCTTATCCCCTCATTCTCTATCTGATCTTTTAACATACAAAAATCTTCAAACCATACCACCATGCCATATCCTCAATGTTCAAACCTCTCTCTTATCTAACCCGTCATTATCTTTTAATACATGTCCCACACTAAATCCTGTATCCCTCTTACCTACTCCCTCTGACTTGTCATCCACTCATAATTACCTTCAAACACTAGACCCTTCTTCTCCCTTACCTCTCCAACATACAAAAAAGACCATGCAGCACATATGGCTGCTCTCCAAAACTCATCATCTAACACCTCCTCTCACTCCTTACTTATTTAAAAATCATAATCACCCTCTAGTTGGCCAATTAAAACTATGTGTCCCTCTCAGCAGGAAGAAGCTACAGAAGAGAGAACTTATCGTTCCCTATCCCAAGGCCAACCTTCTATTTTTAAAATATCAAGAAGGGAGGAATGTTAGATAATCGCACAACTTTGTATATCCTGATTACCCACTGAAAAGCTCAAATTTATGGCCCGCCCCCTACTACTCTTTGCACCAGATCAGTAACACCTTATTGTCTGTTCTACCATCCCAACACCTCCCCTAACTGAGACTATATCAAATGACCTTGTCTTCTGCTCTCTCTCTCTCTCTTCTCTCTCCCATCGCCCCATGTGTGTCTCTTCTCCTCTCCTCTCTCTCTCTTCCCCCCTTCTCTGTCTCCTCTCCTCTCTTCCCCCGTCTCTCTCTCTCTCTCTCTCTCCCCTCCTTAATGCTGCTCTGCAGCTTCCACCACCAATAAAGACCTTTCGTACAAGCCTTGGTGTTCTGTAAGTTTTGTGCCGGTTGAGTGCCCCCCCTTTCATTATATAATTGGATATTATCCCCTTATCAGATGTATAGTTTCCAAATATTTTCTCCTTTTCTGTACATTGTCTTTTTCCACTTTGATTGTTTTCTTGACTGTACAGAAACTTTATAGTTTGATGCTACTGTTGTAGGGATCACAGTGAAACTTGCCCTTTTCCCTTGATCTAGTTCACTGAAAGATCAATTAACAATTATGGTAGATTAATAAAAGAATGGTTTATTTGCCAAAACCATGCACATGGAGGGGAACTAAAAAAATGATTTCGCAAAGTCTCAGTTGTGGTCAGTGTCTTTTAAAGATGCCCTTTAGAATGGAAGAGGGAGAGAAACCAGAAAGTATACAGTGTAGCAAGTGGTTGTTGGGAGTGGGGGAAGAGTGTAGATGGTTGGAAACAGATTGTTTTATAAATTAACCTGAGAAACAGGTATTCTGCTTCAAAAGACCTGGGAGCCAGGTCTATTAGCATGTAATAAGGAGGCCAGCAGCCTTTTCTTATTCTAAATCAGGTGTCTCAGGTTTTATAGAGGAGAAACCAGTGCTTTCAGATTAAAAATCATCTTTAATTTAAAATATTCTTTATACAAGGAATCATGCTTTGGTGTGAAATTTCCTTAGCTTCTTCATTGTCAGTGATATTGTTTTCTTGATTTATTTCTCAGATATTTTTTGTTGTTATTTTCACATTTGTTGCCTATGCTTATGTGTTCATATTCAAAAAGTCCTTACCCAGACCAATGTTATTGTTTCAGGAAGATGAGGCCCAACAGAGAGAGAGAGCACCCAAACACCACATTTGTAAGAGGAAAGGTTTTATTCACCATCTGGGAGCTTATAGCATAGAAGTGAAGAGGCAGCAGTGATACCGTTTTGTGGTGGATGCTATTCAGGCCCCATCCTGAACCCCAGGCCCAATTTTGGAGAAAAACCACAAACAGCACCACCCAGCAAGGAGGCAGCCAGCCAATGTGGGGACCCCCCTATCAGGAGCAAGCACATATCCCTTCTCAGTCCTTGACTGGCTCAGCACCTGTGGCTCAGCAGTCTACGATGCCAGCCACGTACACCTAAGCTGGCGGGTTCAAATCCAGACCGGGCCTGCCAAACAACAATGATAGCTGCAACCAAAAAAAAAGAAAATGACCGGGCATTGTGGTGGCCACCCGTAGTTCCAGCTACTTGGGAGGCGGAGGCAGGAGACTCACTTGAGCCCAGGAATTGGAGGTTGCTATGAGCTGTGATGCCAAGGCAATCTATCCAGGGTGACAGCTTGAGTTTCTGTCTCAAAAAAGAAAAGAAAAGAAAGTCCTTGACTGCAAAGGACTTCAACCTATCAGGACCCCTTGGGCTCTGAACAGCCAACCAGTAGCCCCACATAGGTTTTTTTCCCCCGCAATCTCCCCTAGCATTTTATTGCAACCCAAGATGCTTTACAAGTGATAGCATAAGGGCTTGAACACCCCTTGTAAGGGGGTCACAGATTGAGCAGCCTGACTGTCAAAATTCTGTGGCCTGAGCATATGCTTGAATAAAGACACTCCTTTGCTTTTACATATATGCACGGTGGTCTCTCAGCGGCATTTTCGGTCCTAACAGAAGAATTCCAATGGCTGCACTCCATAACTGGCTTTGTCTTTCCCTTTTCATCAACAGCCAAAAAGTTCCACCCCATAGGTACCCTTCTCATTGGTCCATTTGAATCAAGTGGGAGATGCTATTCCAGCCCCTACTGAACTACAGGATTTCACAGAACTTGGAAATTTCCAAGTTCCAGGAGTTTAAGTTTACAAATTCCTAAGAGTTGAGTCACCATGGAGAGGACTACGAGAAGTCCTTGTGGTCTCCTTGTGAAGACCTGTTCTCCTAGACCTCACCCTTCTTGGGTATCCTCACTCATCATGAATGTTTGCTCGTAAGTTTTCTTTTGGTAGTTTTATAGTTTCAGGTCTTCGGTTTAAGTTGTTAATCCATTCTTAATTTGATTTTGTATATGGCATGAATTGGGGTCTAATTTCATGCTTCTGCATGTAAATATTCTGTTTTCCCAACACTAGTTATTTAAGCGATTATTCTTTTCATATTGTGTTTTCCTGGCAACTATTTTGAAAACCTTTTGACTACATTTTAGTCCATGTACTGTTGCTATACAATACTTAAATCTAAGTTATTTGTAAAGAAAAGAGGTTTATTCAGCTCACAATTCTGGTGGCTAGGAAATCAAAGGGAATTTTGTATACATCTACTTGGCTTCTGGTGCAACATGGCAGAGAAGTGAAAGTGGAAGCAGGCCTGTGCAAAACAGATCAAACCTGAGAGGCAACTTCACTTAATAACAACCCTCTCTCATAATAACTGATTTCACTAGCTCCTACTTCTACAAAACTGCATTAATCTATATAAAGGCAGATCCCTCATGACCAAAATGCCTCTTAAAAGTTTCAGTAGCTCTCAATATCATTGAATTGTGAATCTAGCCTCAATGTGAGTTTTGGTGAAGGTGAATTATATTTAAATCACAGCACCATAAGAACATAGATTTAATTTAGGAAAATCTATTTTGTTCCATTGTTCTATGTGTTGGGTTTTTATGTCCATACCATGCTGTTTTGGTTACTATATCATTTAGTCAATTTTGAAATCAAGTAATGTGATGCCTCCAGATTTTTCAGAAATTTTTTTGTTCAAAGTTTATTTGGGTATTTGGGATCTTTTGTACTTCTGTATGAGCTACAGGATTTTTTTTCTATTTCTATCAAAAGAGTCATTGAAAATGAAAGAGTGGCTCTAGACAAGCAGAGATCTCATAGACCACCAAGGCTTGTGCAATAGGTCTTTATTGGTGAGGAATGCTGCAGAGCAGCACCAAGGAGGAGAGAAAAAAGAGAGAGAGAAAGAGGGGGGAAAGAGAGAGAGGGAAAGAGAGTGGGGGAGAGAGAGAGAAAGAGAGCCAAAAGAAAAGCGCACCATTATATAGGGACTTCCCCTTCGGTTAGGGGAAGTCTTAGAATGGTAATGGGATGGTAGAATAACTAATAAGGAGTTACTGCTCTGGTGGGAAGAGCCGTTAGGGGCCAGCCATAAGTTTGAAATTTTCAGTGGGTAATTGGGATTGGGAGAAGAAGTAAGTTTTGCAATTACCTAACATTCTCCCCTTCTTGATATGGTAAAAATAGAGGTTTGGCCGTGGGATACGGGATGTCGAGTTCTCTTTTCTGTAGCTTCTTCCTTCTGAGAGGGGCGTGTAGTTTTAATTGACCAACCAGATGGTGATTATGATCTTTTTCGCTGGGAAGATGTAAGTTTTTGCTTTCAGACTGCTTTTTAGCAGTGGTTGTTTAGAAGTGGTGTTCAGGAAAGTCTTATGGCCTGGAATAGAATGGAGCCCATTCACGAAGAACAGTTTCTTGTTGTTGTAGGTTGGGTGTTGTATCTGGGCTGTAGGTTTGGAGTACCAACTGAGTAGTTAGTTACCTTTGAGACAACTTTGAGAGTTGAGTTTGAATAAAAAAAGTTATTCATGGAGCCACAGCCACCAGCCCAAGGATAACAATTATAGATGTGAAGGAAAGTAGAAGTGCAATCTAGAAAGAGTTTTGAGTGGACTAATAGGAGAATCCTGATGACTCTGATTTATGGTATTTTGTTTGTTTGTTTGTTTGGAGTTTGAGGCTTTCTTGGAGCAATTGGCCTTTGTTAGTGATGATTCCAGACTCATTAACAAAGAAAAAACATCAACTTAAAAGGTTGGAGGGTTTCTTTGGCAGGGAATTTAGGAATAGAAGTGCCAGAGGTAGAAGAGTGACCCAGTCTAAGTGAAGTTCAAGCAAAAATTTGGTTAATGTAGATTTTAGGGATCTTTTGACCTTTCAACTTTCCCTGAAGATTGAGGATGGAAAGGAATATGGAAGTGCCATGGGATACCTAAGGCTTTGGTTAAGGTTTGAGAAATGGTAGAGGTGAATTCAGGTTCATTGTTGCACTGTAACGAACAGGATATCCCAAAGCGGGGAATAATATCTTTGAGTATGATAGAAGCAACAGTGGTAAGTTCTCTTGTTGGTAGTAGGAAAAGCTTCAATCCAACTTGATAAGGTATCTACTAATACTAAGAGGTATTTACAATGTCTGATCTTAGGCATGTGTGTAAAATTAAGTTGCCAGTCTGTTCCAGGAAGAAGTCCCCTAGCCTGGTGAGTTGGAAATTATGGGAGGTAAGACTTTGTTTGTAGGTTGGTGCATTGAAAGACCACAGGATGATGTAAGTTGATTTAGAAACTCTGAATCTATTTGTGAGAGAGGAAAGAAAGCTTTGAGAAATTGTAGTAAAGTCTAAGAGTTGGGGTGAAACAACTTGTGGAGATAGATGGGGAGGTCACGAGTGGGAGGTTGATTCATTTCTTTTACTGTAGCTGCAATAGGAGAAGAAACAAGCAAGGGATGAGATGAGGTGTCAGGAGATGAGTGTTGGAGAGCAGCTGTACATGCTGCATGGTTGGTTCTGTTGTTACTCTTTGATATAGATGAGTGGTTAGATTGATGTAATGGCAATGGACAATGCCTATAGCCTTAGGCAATTTAGAAGCTTCTAGTAGTTTGATGATAAAGTAAGAGTTAAGAATAGGGTTACCTTTGGTGTTACATAAGCCTCACTCTTTCCATATAGCTGCATGGAATAACAATATGTGGAATGCATAATTAGAGTCAGTATAGATAGTGAGAGACTTATATTGTGCTAGGGTGAAGGCTCTGGTTAGTGTTATTAGTTCTGCTTGTTGGTTAGTGGTGGAAGAGGGAAAAGAGTGTGCCTTGATGACCTCATTGGAGGACACAATTGCATAGCTTGCTCTATGAGTTCCTTTATACATAAAGGACCTGGATCTGAAAACTAGCAGAGATTAGTATCAGAAAGAGGTACTTCTTATATGTTGGAGAGGCAAGGGAGAAGAATGTCTAGTGTTTGAAGGCAATTGTGAGTGGGTGACGAGTCAGAGGGAGTAGGAAAGAGGGATATAGGAATTAGTGTACAACATGTGTTAAAAGATAATGAGGGGTTAGATAAGAGAGAGGTTTGAATGTTAAGAATGTGGCATGGTGGCAGGGTTTGAAGATTTGTGTATGTTAAAAGATCAGGTAGAGAATGAGGGGATAAGAAAGTAGTAGGGAAATCAAAAGTGAGTTTCTTTGATTCTTGTATTAGAGTAGCTGTGGATGCCAATTCCTTGATGTAAGGGGCCCAACATCAAACAGTGTGATTTAACTGTTTTGAGAGATAAGCAACTGGAGCAAAGGTTGGGCCTAGCTGATCAAAACAGTTAAAGAACAGACCCACAGTTTTCTCTTACATATAGAAGAAAGTGGTGAGAAAGATCAGGAAGGTGGCGGGCTGGAGCTTCTAATAAAGCATGCTGTAGCAATTTAAAAGGAGTGGAAATGGAGGTTAGGAGAGGCTCATGAGAGTCACCTCTAGTAGCAATATATAAAGGAGCAGCTAGGAGAGAAAAGTTGGGAATCCATGCTCTGAGGTCTCCAGGTAATCTTAAAAAGGAGAGGAGCCCTTGTTTTGTGGTGGATAGAGGAAAGTCATGAAGAAGGCTTTTTCTGTCTATGGTAATTGCTTTGAAGCCTGGGGAAAAAAGGACACTAAGGTAAGTGACTTTTTGTTGGAATAATTGAACCTTTGAGGGAAAGACCCTATATCCCCTATCTGTAAGGAAAGTAAGGAGGGAACAGGTGTTACACTTAGAGTTACATAAGGTGGTATTACAGATCAGGAGGTCATCGACATACTGAACTAAAGTTGAAGGAGAGGGATCATAGGCCTGGAGGTCTCGTGATAATGTTTGGCCAAATAAGTGGGGGCTGTCATGAAATCTCTGGGGGAGTACAGTCTAAGTAAGTTGAAAAGAACTTTGAGAAGTAGGGTCAGTCCATGTGAAGGCAAATAGGTTTTGGCAATCGGGGTGTAAAGGAAGGAAGAAGAAGGCATCTTTGAGGTCTAGCATGGAGAAATAAGTGGTTTGAGGTGGGATGATTGATAGGTTGTATGGATTAGGAATTACTTGATGTACAGGAATAATGATGAAGTTGATGAGTCTTAGATCTTGCACTAAGTGATAGGTGCCATTAGGTTTTGTTTTTATTGCTAGTGTGAGAGTATTATATGGAGAGTAGGCAAGTCATAAAAACCCTTTTTTTAGGAGATCTTGTATAATAGGTTGGAGTCACAGGAGACTAGATTGGGGAAGTGGGTATTGAAGTTGAGAAGGAAAAACAAAGGGGTCTTTTAATTTAACAAGAATTGGAGAGCAGGAGGCAATTGAGGGGGGTTTTAGTATCCCAAACCTTAGGATTCACTTGCTCTGGTGGAATGGGCCAGGGTGATAAGTCTTTGATACCTTGGGAAAGGATGAGGCAGAGTGAGGCAGAAGGAGATGGGTCAGCATCTATTAACTTAAACTTAAAAGTGGGGGTGGTACCTAATTTTGAAAGTATGTCATGTCCCAGAAGGGGAACTGGACAGGAAGGCAACACCAAAAAGGAATGTATAAATGAGAAAATTCCAACCACGCAGTGTAAAAAAGGAGTTTGACATGGATGGTGGGAAAAACTCTCTACCCCAACAATAGAGGTAGGCAACAGGGAGGTAGGACTACTGAACTCTTTAAGAGCTGAAAAGCTAGCTCCTGTGTCTAATAGAAAGGTGATAATTCTACCTGCCACCATTAGGGTTACCCTTGGCTCCACAGAGGTGAGAGAAGCCAGGGTCCCATCAATCCTCAGAAGAGGCAAGTCTCAACAATTCTGCTATAGGTGCTGTAAGTTGGCTGGCCCATGTCCTCTTTGGGCCAAGGGCCAAGGGGCATTCAGCCTTCCATTGGCCCTTTCTTTTGTAGAGAGGACCCTGGCAGGTGTCCAGGTTTGGGGTAACATCATGTCCAGTGGTCTTCTTCACTGCATTTGTAGTATGGTCCAGGTGATTGGGTCATGAAGTGGCCTTTGGCTCCTGATGACTTAGGCAGGTTAGGAATAATGGCCTCAGTGACTGTTTGTAATGTTTTAAGCTAGCATTTGATAATCTTGGGTTTGAGATTTTTGTATTTTCTCTTTGAAAAACATCATTTTGTCCCATATAAACCTTAAAGGCTGTGTCTAAGATCACAGCCTGGGCTGTTATCGGTCTGTGCTCCAAGTGTTTTAGCTTAAGTTTGATGTCAGGGTAACTTTGGTTAAGGAAATAAGTCATGAGAACGTTTTTCCCATCTATTGTGTCAGCATCAAAGTTAGTATACTTAACAAAAGCCTTGATAAGACATTGGAGGAAAGCTAAGGATTTTTAGACTTATCTTGTATGACTTCCCGTAATTTATTGTAATTGATAGACTTTTTGGCAGAAGCTCTAAGTCTGCAAAGAATGCAGGTAATAAAAAATGTCTTTACTTTTTTTTCTAGCATTATTATTATAATTCCAATTTGGCTAGTAGTTAGGGACAGCGGTGTCACCTGTAGGATGCTCATTGTTTGATATATGATATTGATTTGCTGCCTCTTTTGCCCTCTCCCACACTTATTTGTGTTTGTCAGAGGTGAGAGTATTAGCTAAACTAACAAAAACATCATGCCAGGTAATTTGAAAGGACATAGTAATAAACTGAAACTCTTGAATAAACTGAGAAGGTTTAGAAGTAAAGGAATCTAGTTTAACCTTAAGGTGTGTGAATTTAGTTATGGGGAAAGGAGCATAAATAGAAATTAAAGAGGTCCAGAAGTGTTTCTTGGAGCAGCTAGGTGGACTGGGAGATGACACAGAAGAGCTCTAAGGGCTAGTTGGAGGGGAGAAGTTAGGAGACGAGCTCAGATTGGTTGACAGGGAATTAGGAAGGACAGAGGGTGGAGGCAACTGTGTGGTTGAGGAAGAAGCCAAATGTGATGAAGCAGAACAGGAATTACTCTGGTTTCATAATGGGTCACTGATTGCCTGTGTGGTGGAGGTTCATCTGCCAAGTCGAATAGGTTTGGTTCAGGGAGTTAGAGCATAAAAGAATCCTTTGTTATAAGAATTTTGGAATCATCTGAACATAAATTAGGCTTGGTTCTAAGATAGAAGAAGCCCTGAACATAGGGGACATCACTCCATTTGCCAAGGTGCTCACAATAGTTATATAAGTCTTGAATTAAAGAAAAATCAAATGAACTATACCTTGGCCAGATACTCTGGTTGTCTAGCTTGCTAAGTGGCCAAACCTGGGTAGAGTTTAGTTAATTTTTTTGGCTTTAGGTCTAATCCTAATTCTACCAGGTGGTGTAATAAGCATTCCAAGGGGGAGTTAGGTGGGATAGAATAGCCTGCACCCATGGCAATTCATCGCAGAAATAAAGTGTGAGCAGAATACACGAGGACCAGGAAAAAGGGGGACGTCTCCACTGCTTTGTTACTGGCCGTGAAAACAAGAACACAGTTCAGGACAGTCATCACTGTACTGGGATCAGTGCCAAACCCTTGGGGCCGAGGAGAGCTTGAGATCTATCAAGGAATTTTTCTTGTGAGGCATGGAAGCCCTGAGCTAGGCCACGCAAGGTCAGTAAGAATAGGGAACTCAAGCCTCGAAAAATGGGTGACTCACCAGGAATGTAAGCAACCCAGCCCATGATTAGGGAAAACTTGCTCTCATAGAGGTACTCACCAAGTTTGGATGAGGCTAGTATTGGGTGCTGGTTATAGCACTTTGGCAGATGGACACAAGCCGATGCAGTAGTGAGTGCAGGGAGGGCAAGAAGAAGATAGGGAGTTTCCAGGAGCTAAAACCCCAGGGAAAGGGGTGGAAGCTATCCTTGGGAGAGTTCCCTAATTATATCCCACTTATGACACCAGATGAAAGGGAGGCACTCGACCGGCAGAGATCTCACAGACCGCCAAGGCTTGTTCAAAAGGTCTTTATTGGTGAGTGATGCTGCAGAGCAGCACCAATGAGGAGAGAAAAAAGAGAGAGAAAAATAGGGGGACAGAGAGAGAGAGAGAAATAGCCAAAAGAAAAGCACATCCTTATATAGGTTCAGTTAGGGGAAGTCTTAGAATGTTCACAGGGTGGTAGAATAGCAAATAAGGAATTACTGCTCTGGTGGGAATAGCCATTAGGGGCAGGCCATAAGTTTGAAATTTTCAGTGAGTAATTGGGATTGGGAGATGAAGTAATTGTTGCAATTACCTAACAGAAAATTTGATAGAGATTGTGCTGAATCTATAGATCAGCTTGGGTCATATGTACATTTTTTAAATAATAATTCTTCCAATCCATGAACACAGGATATTGTTTCATTTATTTTTTTCTTTAATTTTTTTCAGAAATTTAAAAAAATTTTAAGTGTTTAGATTTTTTTTTTTTTTTTATACAGAGCCTTAAGCTTTAACCCTGGGTAGTGTGCTCTGGCATCCCAGCTCATAGCAACCTCATACTCTTGGCTTAAGTGATTCTCTTTCCTCAGCCTCCCATGTAGCTGGGACTACAGGTGCCTGCCACAATGCCTGGCTACATTTTGGTTGTAGTTGTCATTGTTGATTGGTAGGCCTGGGTTGGATTCAAACCTGCCAGCTCTGGTGTATGTGGCTGGTGACTTAGTCACTTGAGCCACAGGCACCAAGCCTAGCTCTTTCATCTTGTTAGGTAAATTTATGCATAAGTATTACATTATTTTGATGCTATTGTGAATAGGACTGTATTTTTTTTTCTTTCTCAGAGAGTTTCTTGTTAGTGTATAGAAGTGCTAGTAGTTTTGTATACTAATTTAGTATGCTACAACTAAATTAGCATTTACCTGTTGCATTTGCTGTTACCAGGGACAATTTAAATTCTTCCTTTCAAATTTGGATTCCTTTTTTTTTTTTTTTTCCTACTCTAGTCAAATTATCTTCACTAGGACATATGTTTCTATGTTAAATGGAAGTGGTTACATGAACTTCTGTGTCTTACTCTTTATCTTACAGGAAAAGCTTTCCACTTTCACTATTGAATATGATGTTAGTTGTTGACTTTTCATATATGGCTTTTATTGTGTTGAGGTGCATTCTTTCTATACCTAATATGTTGAATTTTTATTATTATTATTAAGTCTTTTGTACATAGATCATGAATACATGTATGCCATTATAGGATTCAGTGTGCTGATTATCTGTACAAATTGGAGTGCTTACATCCTATTAATCAACATAGCCTTCACATCATTTACCCAATTGCAGCATTAAGACATTTGTGTTCTACACCTGATACATTCAACTTGTACTTGCAATATGCTCCATAGGTGTGGTCTCCTTACTAACCCTCCCTTTATCGACCAAATCCCTTTCCTTCCCCTCTCCCCTTCCACCCCTCCTTCATCCTAGGCTATAGTTGTGTTTCATTTTTCATATGCAAGTGTGAGTGATTATAAATTGGTTTCCAATTAGTACAGATATGTATTTATCCAATGAGTGCATTGGATATATATTTTTTCCATTCCGGAGATACTTTACTAAGAATATTTCCCAGCTCCTTCCATGCAAACATGGAAGAGGTAAAGTCCCCATCTTTTTAATGCTGCATAATAGTATTCCATGGTATACATATACCACAATTTGTTAATCCCTTTATGGGTTGATGGGCATTTGGGCTTCTTCTATGACATGGCAATTATGAATTAAGCTGCATTTTTTTAATCATGAAAAGATGTTGAAAGAGACACCTGTGTCTCAGTGAGTAGGGTGCCAACCCCATATACTGAGGGTGTTGGGTTTGAACCTGGACCCAGTGAAACTACAACAAAAAATAGCCAGACATTGTGGTGCCTGTAATCCCAGCTACTCAGGAGGATGAGGCAGGAGACTTGCCTAAGCCCAGGAATTGGAGGTTGCTGTGGGCTGTGACACCACAGTACTCTACTAAGGGCAATAAAGTGAAACTCTATCTAAAAAAAAAAAAATTAAAAGAAAAGAAAAGATGTTGAATTTTGCCAAATACTTTTTCTTCATCTAATGAAATCATATGCATTTGTTCTTTTTTCTGTTAATGTGCACTTTTATATTTTCATATGTTGTACCATTATGCATCCCTAAGATAAATCTCACTTGATAAAAGTCAATGATCATGTTAACATGATGTTGATTTTAGTTTGCTAGTATTTTGTTGAGGACTATTGTATTTATATTCATAGGGAATATTGGCCTTTAGTATTTTTGTAGTGCCCTTCTCTGGCTTTAGTATCAGGTAATATGTTTTTGGAAGCAATCCTTCCTCTTTAATGTTCTAAAAGTGTTTGAGAAAAATTCTTCCTTATTATTATTATTTTTTATTTCAGCAGGCTTAGATATAATTCTTTTTTTGTTACATAGATGAAACATATAGTAGTGATGTCTGGTTTTTAGAATACCATTCATCTAAATAGTGTGCATTTCACCCATTAGTTAATTCTTCTTCTCTCACTCTCTCTACAGAAGATATTTAGTTGTATGTTGCAACCCCTATGGCCCTGGTCTCCACTGCTACAAGAAGGAACCAAATTAGAAGTATAAGCTTACAGGAGGTGGGATAACCTTGATTGCAGTGTGGCACCAACCAACCTCTGTAGTAGCCTTTTATTGAGATGGTGCATGACAGGTGAGGGGAGTATTAGACAATGTCTATGTGCCTAAGGATCACCATGGGTTCAGGCTCTTTCTCTACAAATGAACACCTGCGAATGAATTTCCTGAGGGTCACCCCCCAGGTGAAAATCATCTTGCTCAGAGGTGGTCTGGCTCTTGGCATTCACTACATTTCCCCCCTCTAGTGTATTCAAAAACATTTCTGGATAGGCAAGGGAGAAAATCTGTCATTGGTTATTTCAGCTATTCTCCTCATCAAGGAGCTTTCCTTCTTGCTATTTAAAAGAAACAAAAGGGCATATAAATTGGCAAAATTGCGCCAACGGAACTAATCAGGGGATAAGGGAAACTATTTTAGCCAAATGAGGCATAGGTGAAAATATGTCCCCTTTGTGCTAATCACTCAACTATGTGCTAAGGGCTGACCCATAAGGCCCATGACATTTCCATGGAAAGAATTACCCACCACCCAAACTTATGTTAGGTGGGGAAAGGGCTATACTGAACTCAGACCCTTTCCAAAGAACAGTATAATTTTAAGTAAAGATCAGGTGCCCAACTGAAACATATAAATCCAACAAGTGAAATTCTCTTATCTTAGCTGATACCAGTATAACCATTACTCTGAAGCCTGTTGTTCGAGGTCTTTGTTGTACATAACTTCCTAAGATTTAGAGGATGCATATAAGCTTACCTAGGGCTTGTTATTCAGCCTCAAATAATGAAATCCTGTCATTGGTTATTTCAGCATAGAAGTTCCAACCACCTCTTAGGGAAACAGGATGCTGACTGCTTCCTGCTAATGATGGAAGGTGATATGGGAGAGGCAGCTAGAGTTCCCACAGAGATTGATCCAGAGTTTCTCTATTATGAAATTACTTAGGCTCCAAAAATCAGGGTCCTGTGAATAATAGAAAAGTTAGTGAAAACAAATTTGTTAAAACGTTGGCAAGGTTTCCTGCTCATGTTGAGGCTTAATCCAGCTAGCCGGTAACCACTGCTTCTCTTGATGTTCTCTAATAATATGAGAAAAACTTCAACCCCACTGCCATACATGACCAGGCTTCCACTCTGACATGTCAGGTTTTCTAAAAAAAAAAAAAAAAAAAAACAGGTTGTTGTGCTGGAGAGGACAGTGAATGAATGAGAGATGTCCAATGATGTTCTGCAGCTGTCTTTCCATTGTTGCCGAGATTCAGAAAATTGAGAGTGAAGAGCTCCAGAGAGCATGTACTTAGGACTCTTATTCAAGGGGAGGAGATCCTCTCCCCGTCTCTGTTTTTCTAACTTATCTTTTAAGGTTTTATAATGTTGCTCAATAATGGCTTTTACTTGAGATTTATAAGGAATAACATGAGATAATTGAATAATCCAAAAAGATAGAAAGGTATTCATTTTGTGAGTAGAATAAGAAGGTGCATTATCAGTTTTAATAGATTTAGGGAGACCCATAATATTAAAGCTCTCTAACAAATGTTGAATGACATGGCAAGTCCTTTCTGCTGGCAAAGCAGTAGCCCAAGAGAAATGAGAGAAAGTATCTATAGAATGATGAACATGTTTTTGTCTACCAAAGGATGAGACAATGGTCACATCCATCTGCAATATCTATTTGCTGTTTCTCCTCTAAGGTTGGTTCCCTCTTGAAAGTGAGGTAAGTGTATCTTTGAACAAGAAGGGCAGTTAGAAAGAATCTGCTGTGACTGAGTTATTGCAAGTTGAAATTTCTTACAGAGCATTTTCACAGTAGTGTGTGTGTAAGAGTGAAAAGTAGAAGCTTTTTGAACAGTACCAAAAAGTATCAGTAGGGCCTGATCTATTTTTGCGTTCAATGAGGTCATTGGACCTGGTAGCATGTTGTGTGCTCTGATAGGAGCGATATAGATAGGGTGAGTACGATGTCTAATAAATGTCTGAATAGACAGAAAGAGAGAAGAAATCTCATCAGTCAAAGTAATGGTTGGTGTTTCTATCTTTTTACTAGCAATGCAGGCATACTGAGAGTCCATGACCACATTTATTGCACAAAGGAAGTCTTGAAGTAAAATAAAAATAGCATATATTTCATTTGTTTGAATTGAGGTATAAGGACTTTGAACAACTTTTAAAGTATTACCATTTGTATATCCAACCTTACCGTGCTTGCTTGCATCTGTGTAAAAGATAATAACATCTTAAATTGGAGACGTTATAAGAGAAAATATAAAGAGAATATATGTATATGTATATGTATTATATATATGTATATATATCATATATATATGTATATGTGTATAAGAGAAAGTCCAAGAAGTAAGATTTAAAAACTGAAATCTTTCATCATTAGGATATTCATTCATAATTGAACCTATATAGGATGCAAGAGTAATTTGCCAAGATATTGATAATTGAAAATTGAGTTGAATTTGCTTTCTGTGAAAGGAAAAATAATAGAATAAAAATCATAACCCGTAAGTTGGCAAATTCTATTTCTGCCCTTAGCAATCAGTTCACAAATTGTATCTAAGTATTGTCATAATTTTTGTGTAGTTCTGTTAGAAAGGAACAGCCATTCTGAAAGAGTATCTACTTGATAAATAACTCTGGTAGGGGAGTTACTAGTGGCTATGATTATTAGCTGAATCAGAAATCTGACATCAACCCTACTTAAGTATTTTTTTGCAAGCTCTTTTACAAATAGCTGCAGTTCTTCCTTGGCTTTCAGAGTGAGTGAACGATGACTAATTAAGTCCAAAGAGCCTTCCAGAATTTTGAAAAGATTAGACAAAGCATAGGTTGGTATTTCTAAAATAGGACATAACCTATTAATTTGACCTAATAGCTTTTTGAAGTCATTTAAAGTAGATAAGGAATCCAATTGGAATTGAATGCATGGAAGAATTTGACTTTGAGTCAATTTGTACCCTAAATAATTATAAGAAGCTGTAGTTTTCACCTTTTCTAAAGCAATTTGAAAACCAAGACTTTGATTTACATACAGCTTCTTTGAACATTTCCTGTAAAACCGTCAAACTCTAGCATACCAATAAGATGTCATCCATATAATGAATAATATAGGCTGTAGAGTATCTCTTTCTAAAAATCTGTAATGGCTGATCAACAAACTGTTGACACAGTGTAGGACTATTCAGCATATCTGTGGCAGAACCTTCCATTGATAATGCTTGGTAGGCTTCTGTTGATTATAGACAGGAACAGAAAAGGCAAAATGTGGTCGATCTTCGGGATGCATGTATATGGTAAAAAAAAAAAAAAGATCTTTTAAGTGAGTAACATACAAATACCAATTGGAAAGAATCATAGAGGGGAAAGGAAGTCCTAATTGCAGGGGTCCCATGGGTGTGATAGTTTCATTAACTTTGCAATGATCAGTGAGCATTCTCCTATTGCCTGATTTATTTCTCATCACAAAAATGGGAAAATTCCAAGGGCTGGTATAGGTCTTGATATGCCCTTGCTCTAATTGTTCCTATACTACTAATTTCAAAGCATCCAGTTGTTCCATCATTAAGGGCCACTGCTCCATCCACACTGGATTGCTACTCTTCCAGGATAACCTGAAAGCATATTTCAGGGCAGTGGGCTCTATGCTAAATTTGACATTTAAAAGGAATTAACATGAGGGGATGGTATTGTTATCACAGCATTATATTGCTGGAGCAAATCATGACTCCATAGGTAAATAGCAATCTCGGGTATATATGGTTGGATTTGAGCATTCTGCTTATCCAGCCCCAAGCAGGTCAAAGGCAAAATACTCTGAAAGATTGAATCTAGAATTCCCATGCCAAACAATTTGTTTGGCCATTCACTGGGCCATTGATTTAGAGCCATAACCAAAATATTGGTGCCCATGTCCAACAGGCCAGTAAGATTTTATCCTTCAGAGTAAGAGTCAGTTGAGGCCTACTCTTAGCAACAGATATTTGCCAGAAAATATGGCTTATGTTACCAGGCTCACCAGTACGTTTTTCCCCAGTACCTTGTAACTTAATGTGTAGCAAGAGTAGCAATTGAGCAATCTTTTTTCTGTCAAAATTTGAGTTTGTTGGTTTACTGAGATTATGATCTATATTTCCCCCAAGTAATTACCATCAATAACGTCTGCGTGGATGAACATTCCCTGAGATGCTAATTCACATTTCCTGAGCAATAATCCAACAGTACCTGGGGGAAGAGGACCACATACACCTGTTTTCAATTCTTTTGCTCCCAAGCTGGAAAGCAAAAGACATTATCATATGCTGGTAAGTGCAAAGCAACACTGCCTGAAGTGGCGTGTAAAAGAGACTGAACTGAAGTTGCTGGTGAATGAGTAGATTCTCAGACCCACATTCTTTGCCTGCAGGCGTAAGGCTGAGTCTACCTACTAATTTTCCTGCATAAAGTTCTTCCCTTTTTATTGAACTGAGAACAGCAGCACTCACTTGCTCAATGGGGTGCGTGCCTATACGTGGGACACAGCCAGGGGTTTTCCATTTGATAGATGTCTTTTGACCATTCCTATTCCTATAGGTCTTCCCTTTTCAACACTCTGTTCTCATATGCCCCAATTTTCTGCACTTATGACATCTAGGACAGTTTGGACTGAACCCTTCCTTTAAAGCGGCAGTAAGCAAATTAGCCTTGTGAGATTCTGTTCCTATATCAGCACATGGCTGTTTATATTCCTCTAAGGGAGCATTTTGTTTTGTCAGAGATCACAAGGCCTTTTTTCACTTTTTATATTTATTTATTTTTTTTTCAAGAAGGTTTTTTTTTTTTTTGAAGTTTTTAGCTGGGGTAGGGTTTGAACCCACCACCTCCAGAATATGGTGCTCGTGCCTTACTTCTGAGCCACAGGTGCTGCCCGTTTTTGTTAAATCGTAGCTGTGTACATTAATGCAATCATGTGCTGGTTTTATATACAATTTGAAAATTTTCATCAACCTGTTTAAATACAGCCTTCATGGCATTTTCTTAGTTATTGTGTTCAGAAATTTATATTCTACATTTAGAAAATTTTACGTGTACCCTTCCAAGATGAACCGTGGCTGTGATCCCACAAATTACCTCCCCCCTCCCTTCCCTTCCCATGCCCTTTTCCCCTTATTCTTGTGATGTAATTGGGTTGTAGTTTTCACATGAAAGATATAAATTAGTTTCATAGTAGGGCTGAGTAC
>CAUYON010048197.1:0-10961 GCA_963573935.1 Arctocebus calabarensis
GGGCGCCTGTAGTCCCAGCTACTTAGGAGGCAGAGGCAAGAGACTCGCTTGAACCCAGGAATTGGAGGTTGCTGTGAGCTGTGATGCCACAGTACTCTATCCAGGGTGACAGCTTGAGGCTCTGTCTCAAAAAAAAAAAAAGAAAATTGAAGCTCCAGAGGGCCAGGCACAGTGGCTCATGCTTGTAATCCCAGTACTCTGGCAGGCCAAGGCAGGTGGATTGCCAGAGCTCAGGAGTTCCAGACCAGCCTGAACAAGAGCAAGACTCTGTCTCTAAAAAATAGTCAGGGGTTGTGGTGGGCATCTGTAGTCTCGGCTTTCAGAGAGGCTGAGGCAAGAGGATCCCAAGAGTTGCTGTGAGCTATGACACCACGGAACAAAGTGTCAAAAAAAAAAAAAAACAAGGCTTAGCGCTTGTAGCATAGTGGTTACAGCACCAGCCGCATACACTGAGGGTGGTGGATTCGAACCCTGCCCAGGCCAGCTAACCAATGACAACTGCAATGAAAAATAGCTGGGCGTTGTGGTGGGCGCCTGTGGTCCCAGCTACTTGGGAGGCTGAGGCAAGAATATCTGCTAAGCCCAAGAGCTGGAGGTTGCTGTGAGCTGTAACGCCATGGCACTCTATTGAGTGAGACTCTCTCTAAAAAACAAAAGAAAAAACCCGAAGCCCCGGAGGGTCACAAGGCCTTTCCCCCTTCTGCGAATGGCCCAGCTGACCAGAGCACCTGCGTCAAGACAGGACCTGGACCTGGGCTACTGGGCTCTCCCAGGAGCAAACCCCCAGTGAGCACATAATAGCTCTGATATGCCTGGCTCCCCAGCCCAGTGTCCAGCCCCTAGACCAGCAAAGCTCCCCTGAGGAGAGTGCTTTGTGACAGAGCAGGACCTTGGAAACCTGCTTCTCCAAGTGAAAACTCACAGTGAGCCCCCGGTAAACCCTCAGGGGACACCCGGAGCTCCATTGGGGAAGGGAGTTCAACACTGGGCAGGTCTCCACTCCCACTGCCCAGCAAGTTGAGGCAGGGCCCACTGCAGGGGGCAGTCTGGGGAGGCACACCCTGGGGACAGGGCCTGAGGCTCCTGCATCATGAACCCTGAGAATGAGGATGCTTGAGGGGAAGGAATGTGTGCGGCCAGCGGGCCGTAGTGGCTCCCTTCAAAAGGGAGCTTGACAGGAGGGCAGCTGTAGGGAAGGGAAGAGCCTTAGAGAAAAAGAGAAAAGGAAGGGAAGGAAGGGTGCAGATGGGGAGGAGACCTGCATGATGTCTCCTAGGCCAGGGCGAAGCCATGTGGCTGAGGACTCTCTTGCTCCCCAGCAATCAAGTCATGTCTGTGACCACACATGTCCACCTGCCCTCCGGCTCCTCCAGGATAAGGTCTGCACCTGACCCTCCTGTACCATCAACACCCAGGACGGACCAAGGGAAGGACAGGCAGGGCAGGAGACAAGTACTGAGAAGGTTCTAGAGGGCTGCAGAGTGAAAGGCAGAACAACGTGGGGCTGGAGCCAAGGAAAAGGAGTACAGGGAGCAGATGTATGCAGGGCCAGGCCAGGGTGGGCCAGCGGAAACGTGTGTGGGCCAGGGGCCTGGCAAAGGGGGGACAGGACTGGCCTGCAGGACAGGTGCCCAGGACAGGTGGGAGCCGGTAGGGCCTGTGGTGCCCGGAACAGGTGTGGACAGGACTGGCCTGCAGGACAGGTGCCCGGGACATGCGCCTCCGGGGCACATGCGAAGGACAAGCGGGGGCGGTCAGGCGCGCAGGACAGGTGGGGGTGGACTGGGCCTGCGAGACAGGTGCGCGGGACAGGTGAGGGCAGGACCCGACTGCAGGGCAGGTGCAGGACAGGTAGGGGCGGGACGGGCCTGAGCAGCAGGTGCGCGGGAACCCGGCGAGGCGAGAGGCCAGCGGCGCGAGGGCGCACTTGCCTGCGAAGGCGGCGGCAGTGGCGGCCTCGTCGGGGCCGGGCAGGGCCTCGGCGCCCATGTCCATGTGCCCCGGCTCCGCCGCCATCACAGCCACAGCTGTGACCCGCCGCGTCTCGCGCTCTGCCTCCGAGTCCGCGTCCTCCTCAGAGTCCTCGTCCCTGCTCAGCACCGGCTCCTCCGCCTCGCCTCCTGCCGCGGCCGCGGCCGCCGCCGCCACAGCGGCCGCGGCCGCCACTGCCGCCGCCTCTGCCAGGCCCAGCTGCTTTGCCGCCGAGTCCGAATCCTCCATCCGGACTCCGCCGAGCCCGCCCGAAGGCGCGGTCCGGGGCCGCCCGAAGCGCCGGGCTCCGAGCCCGAAGAGGGGCCCGAAGAGGCCGCCCGAGCCCGGCCGAGGCAGCCCGAAGCCACCGCCCGAGCAGAGGCCGAAGAGCACCCAGGCGCCGAGCGGAGCCCAGCCGAGGCCACCCGCCGAGCGGAGCCGAGCCTAGCCGAGACTGCCCGAGCAGGGCCGAACCTGCACGAAGATGCCGAGCCGAATCGAGGCCAGGAGACCCGAAGCGCGGAAGGTCGAAGCTACCCGAAGTGAAGAGCCGAGTCAATCCGAATGGGTCCGGGACCGGACGAGGGCTTCCGAGCAGATCGACCCCGGACCGCTTCACTGCCTGGGAAGATGAGCCAGCTGTCGTCCCTGCCCTACAGAGCTGGCCGGCTCTGGACAGACTCTCGCCGACCCCCAACTCAGTATGGCCCCTCAGAGAGGGCCTTGCGCCTCAGGTTTCATTGCCCCCACCACTAGCAAGAGCCGAGTCAGCCCGAGGCCGAGCCGAGCTGAGCCGAACGTGGCCGAACCCGAAAGCACCCGAACCTCGGTTCTCCGCCTCCTCCTGTCCGAAAGTGCCCGAGCGCCACCGGACGGCCTAATCGCTCCTCGGCCGCTGCTCGAAACGCTGCGCGGTCGGGTCCCTTCGTCAGAAGAGGCGTAAATGGCCGAAGGGGCGCGAGCGGCGCGGACAGAGAGGCTGCCGGGATCGCGGCGGACCGGCGGGCGGGGCTGGCAAGATGGCGGCCACGAGGCGAGGTGAGCTCCGGGATGCCCGTGGGCTTGGAGGGGCCGGGACTGCCCGGCGCGGAGTCTCCCGGCTGACGATCCTGTTTAGAGCTCAGCACTCTCCCAGATCTGTCGCCCTCGGGGAGCTCCGGTCGGGTCCGCATTGGCCCGCCGGGCGGCGGGGGCGCAGGCGGGCCAGCCCTCCTGCAAGGCCCTCGCCGCGAATGGCCGCCCTGAGCCAGCCGGCCACCGCCCGGAGCAGGAGGCGAGCGTTGTGTTCACACACAGCCGGCCAAGACGGATGTGGGGGATGGAGGAGGTCCACACGTCCGCCGTGGAGCGCGGCCCTCCAGCTTCCACCCGCCAGTCGCCTCCTGCGGGACAGCTCCGGCACCTGTCCTTTAAGAGCTTTCTACCTGTGGCCTGCACATGTCCAGAAGTCTGTGTGTTTGCATTTTGTAAAAATTAAGTTTATTCCAGAACAGGATTCTTCGTGCACCTTGTCTTCCACACTGGGGAGAATACGAGTTCTGTTTCACGGCCATGTTTAGCTCCTGCCTGACACCTGGCGATTTCAGTGGCTCATACTAGAGGCCTAGGCTGTGCCAGGCCGAATGCGCTCCTGGGGCGGCGCCTGTGGCTCAGCGAGTAGGACACTGGCCCCATATACCGAGGGTGGCAGGTTTGAACCCGGCCTCGGCCAAACTGCAACAAAAAATAACTGGGCATTGTGGCAGGCGCCTATAGTCCCACTACTCGGAAGGCTGTGTCAAGAGAATCGCCTAAGCCCAAGAGCTGGAGGTTGCTGTGAGCTGTGACGCCACAGAACTCTACTGAGAGTGACACAATGAGACTCTGTCTCTTAAAAAAAAAAAAAGAGCTCCTGCAGGTCTGAAGCTGTTAGAGCAGCTACTAGCACTGTCCTTCGTGTTATTTATTTAAATGCTGTGTAACATAAGGGTTTCAAATAGTTTTTTTCTCTAAGCCCCAGAATTTCAGTTGATTACAATGGTTATGCAGGAGATACATTTGAAATGTTTAGGAAGCTACCTTTAGGGGAAAGGTCAGAAGGGAGGAAACCCCAATTAACATGATATTGACAGTCTTATAACTAGTATCTAGGTAGGCTCCTTTACCTGGGGCCTGGAAAAGAGCAGATCAGGTTTAAAGAATGCCCCACTTGGTAACATGATGAGAGTTGGTCCACCCCTCACTGGGCTTCCTGCTGCCAGCATGTAGTACCTCTTCTAGAAGCCCAGCTCTGAGTCTGTTGAGATGCCCTGTTTAAAACTGTTGTCTAGGCTCGGTGCCTGTGGCTCAATGGTCTAAGGCATCAGCCACGTACACCTGAGCTGGCGGGTTTGAATCCAGCCCGGGCCCGCCAAACAACAATGACGGCTGCAACCAAAAAATGGCCGGGCGTTGTGGTGGGCGCCTGTAGTCCCAGCTACTTGGGAGGCGGAGACAAGAGACTCCTTTGAGCCCAGGAATTGGAGGTTGTTGTGAGCTGTGATGCCACAGCACTCTATCCAGGGTGACAGCTTGAGGTTCTGTCTCAAAACAAACAAAAATAAACAAATAAATAAAACTGTTGTCTATGTGAGATTCCACAAACTCTGGCACAGAAGGCCCCAGATCAGCCAGAGAAGTCATGGGATCACCCACAAAAATTCACTAAGCCTGGGAGTTCCTTTCCTGCCTTCCCTGGAACTGAAGACAGGAAAAGAGAGGCCTGTTCAGGCCGCTGTCCTACTCGCTGCCCAGCAATATATTCCTTTTATGAGAGGAGTTTGCCAAATTCTAAATTTATATTGGTGTATTTATGCAGATAGAGACGTGTGCATATCACAGGTACACAGCTATCGTGAAGCTCTTTTCAGACAGGTGATCTGACCCACTACATTTCTTTTCTTTTTTTTTTTTTTTTGAGACAGAGCCTCAAGCTGTCACCCTGGATAGAGTGCTATGGTATCACAGCTCACAGCAACCTCCAATTCCTGGGCTCAAGTGAGTCTCCTGCCTCCACCTCCCAAGTAGCTGGGACTACAGGCACCTGCCACAACGCCTGGCCATTTTTTGGTTGCAACTGTCATTGTTGTTTGGTGGACCTGGGCTGGATTCGAATCCGCCAGCTCAGATGTACGTGGCTGATGCCTTAGCCCGTTGAGCCACAGGTGCCAAGCCCTAACCCACCACATTTCATCCAAGGAGCAGTCAGTGGGAGAAATGAAGAAGGAGGTTTTGCACACTCCAGGATTGGGGAAAACTGATAACTTGTAGGGGGGGTGGGAGGAGGTTGTTCCAGAGATAACACAACAGAAGATTGGATTGCTAATTTAGAAAATTCTTTTTTTTTTTTTTTGTAGAGACAGAGTCTCACTTTATCGCCCTGGGTAGAGTGCCGTGGCGTCACACTGCTCAAAGCAACCTCCAGCTCTTGGGCTTAAGAGATTCTCTTGCCTCAGCCTCCCTAGTAGCTGGGACTACAGGCGCCCGCCACAGCGCCCGGCTATTTTTTTGTTTTGCAGTTCGGCCGAGGCCGGGCTTGAACCCGCCACCTTCGGTATATGGGGCCAGCGCCCTGCTCGCTGAGCCACAGGAACCGCCCTCCTGCCCTAATTCTTAACTCCCTAAGAGTTCTGGACTCAAATTTTGGAAAAGTTGCCCCATATTTCCTGCATTATCCACCTCTGACCCATCTCTTTGGCTCAGTTCCCCCATTAGACTCTCTATACTGAAAGTAATAAGTGGAGCTGGGGCTAGTGAGGCGTGCACAGAAAAGCCACCAGCGTGCTCTTCCCATCTGTAAGACGGAGGAACGCCCAATGAGAATCCAGGCTGCAGGAGGCTGTGGGCACAACCAGCCCAGAGAGCTGCAGCACTTGACAGATAACATTGTTAGACTGTGACTCACTCCCGCAGTCTGGAAAGCTGAATCTCTCAACTCGGCCTGCACAAGAGGGCCACTTGGACCATGCATGGATCTTGTGAGCAACCCTCTGAGGTCCAGATTAGGCAAGCAGAGTTGGAGCTTTTTCATTCCTAAGCTGAACTACTTCACACCCCTTTGCCCCAGAGTGAAAACCATGTATGTTACAAAGTTAGGTGCTGAAAGCCTAGAAGAAAGAAAAAACTTGTCCTCTTTGTGCTTTATAAGAAGGCTGAGCACTGTGCACAGTGGCTCACACCTATAATCCTAGCACTCTGGGAGGCTGAGGCAGGTGAATTGCTTGAGCTCACGAGTTTGAGACCAGCCTGAGCAAGAGGGAGACTCTGTCTCTAAAAAATAACCAGGTGCTGGTTCGGCACCTGTGGCTCAACAGTCTAAGGCGCCAGCCGCGTACACCTGAGCTGGTGGGTTCGAATCCAGCCCAGGCCCGCCAAACAACAATGATGGCTGCAACCAAAAAATGGCCAGGCGTTGTGGCGGGCGCCTGTAGTCCCAGCTACTTGGGAGGCAGAGGCAGGGAGACTCGCTTGAACCCAGGAATTAGAGGTTGCTGTGAGCTGTGATGCCACAGCACTCTATCCAGGGGGACAGCTTGAGGCTCTGTCTCAAAATAAATAAATAAACAAATAAATAAATAAGTAACCAGGTGCTGTGGTGGGCACCTGTAGTCCCAGCTACTTGGGAGGCTGAGGCAAGAGCATCTCTTGAACCCAAGAGTTTGAGGTTGCTCTGAGTTATGATGACATCACAGCACTGCACCCAGGGTGACAGAGTGAGACTCCATCTCAGAAAAAAAAAAAAAGAGAGAGAGAGAGAGAAAGCACCATTTTGAGCTCCTGACTCTGCCCTGATACTTGGCACTTGGGTCTCTGCTGACCCACTCTGGGGACTCAAACCCAAGACCTGGCGTCAATGAAGATCAGGAGGCAGGGTCTCCTACAGGACTTGCTCATCCTTTTCTTCCCCATGAGGCTGGTCCTTGATCTCATGGCACTCATATACCTGTTTTCTTTCATTCTCCTTTCTTCTGACTCCCTCAGCTTCCTCATCATCACTTAGCTGTTTTCCATCAACCACACAAGTCAAAGAGCTCTCTGACAACACAGGCTTCCTTTTCCATCTTACTATAATGGCCTTGGATTTTGAATGTTCATTGAAGTCCAGAACTCAAACAAGAGTGTCTCATTCTGAAGCTCAGGGAGGGGCTGCTGAGTCACTGCCTTCTCCAATTCTAGCCTGTCACACAGTCCTGCTGTCCTTGCATTCTTGGGCCAAGACCTGACCAGAACTCCCCGTCTGAGGGGGAGACAGAGTTTGCTCTCTGGGAACGCGCAGTCTGGTTGAGGAATTTAGACTAAAACAATGAAAGACTGTTTTACAGAGCAATATGTTCTCAATTGCAAGTCCTACAAAATGCTGGCTCTACAGAGTGTGATTTGGCATTGTGGCAAGACTGTGTAGAAGCAAGTCCTGAGCCATTCTGAGTCATGGAGGGTGCCAGGATCCTTTAAAAGCTCCTTCCTTAAAGCCCTTGTGGGAATCATCATACGTATATGGTCACAATTTCTAACACTCCCCTAAACAAAGCCAGGTGGAAAATGTGTCTATTGTCTAGGCAAATTGTGCAGAGAAGTTAATGCTGCACTGAATTAGGGGAAGCTGCCCCTGGGGTAGGTACCCTTAAGAATAGGAAAGGCCCCCAAATCCAGTGTCTACTACCCCAGGGCACTACCACTAACTTTGGATAACACAGAAAATGTTGGAAATAGACACAGTGGTGGGTGGCTATTCAGGCAAGTGAGAAAGCCTTGGGTATGGTGAGAACTGCTCCATCTAACAAAGGCAGAGGGATACATAAGACAACTTAGGTTTCTTGAAACAGGATTTTCTCTTCTGTGGGATTAGCCAAATGCATCTGGATGAGCAGAAAGAGAACTACCTTGTTTGGGGGGCACCATCTCATTGCTAATAATATCGGTATGGTCATTTTCCCCAGTAACACAAGCACTTACAACTCTCAATCACCTTGTAAGTCATGTTGTTGTTCCTATTTCCATTCCATTTTCCTTCTTTTGTCTGTCTTACTTTATTACCCAGGAGGGAGTGCAGTAGTGTCATAATAGCTTTATTGCGACTTTGAACTCCTGGGCTCAAGTGATCCTCCCACCTCAGCTTCCTGAGTAGCTGAGACTTCAGGAACAGGGCACCACAACGGGCTAATTTTTCTACTTTTTGTGGAGATGAAGTATTTTTTTTCCTTTTTTTTTTTTTTTAAGAGTCTCGCTGTGGCTAGAGTGCCAGGGCGTCAGCCTAGCTCACAGCAATCTTAAACTCCTGGGCTTAAGCAATCCTCTTTGCTTCGGCCTCCTCAATAGCTAGGACTACAGGCACCTGCCACAATGCGTGGCTAATTTTTCTATTTTTAGGAGAGACAGGATCTCACTCTTGTTCAGGCTGGTCTTAAACTTCTGAGCTCAACGTATCCTCCTGCCTTGGTTTCCCAGAGTGCTAGGATTATAGGAGTGAGCCACTGTGCCCAGCCAATTACTCCCATTTTCTAAGTGAGGTTGTCAGAAGTGAAATCACTGGTGGCTGGTTTACTATAGACTTGGGACCCAAGCCCAGGGCTTCCAATCATAGGTCTGGTGGTTATTCCATTATGCCACTGGGTCCCCCCATGAGGCTGGTGTTTTATGGTCATAACTGATTTCCAATCCCCACTATATACCCATCCCTGACCCGTGCAATTTCCCTGTTTAGTGTTTTGGGGGAAGGCTCACTCATGCCCAGGCCCATTAAGCTGCTCTGAGGCTCACTTTGCACCTCCCATCCACACCCCTCCCTGCTCCAGCTGACTTGGAGGCAGGGAAGAGAGGCAAGGCCAGTAGGTTTTTGTTTTCAAATGAAGGAGAAATGGCTGAAATCCCGGCATCTCCCACAGAAGACAGAGGCAGCTCTGGATTTCCTGTTGCTCTCAATGTGGGCCAGATAATTGGAGACAGATTTTTGGGCTTGGGTTGGGAGGTGAAGCTTGAAATACAGTCATTGGGCCTCCTGTGAGTCCGTGTGTGTGTGTGTGTGTGTGTGTGTGTGTGTGTTCCAAAAGATTGGTGCGTATGCTGCTTTGTTGGGGTTTCTTTGTTAGTACACATATATGTGTCTGAATGTGTGTGTTTGTGTAGACCCTTGTGCTTGAGACAGTGTGTGTATGCATGTCTAGTGTGTGCATACGTGTCTGTGTGGCACGCCTGTATTCTTTGTACTTCCTTGTCGGTGTTTAGGCCCCTGCGCATTTATCTGTGTGAGAAAGGGCGGAAGCACGTGTCTGGGCCTCTGCGAGTGGCTCCCCCCATTTCTTCCTTCATGAGATTCAGTTTGGCTTGTGGAGACCTCAGCTCTTTTAGGATCTTATTGCTCAAGACTTAGTGATTAAGTGTAAAACAATAATTAAGTTTTTTTTTTAAGGCAGGAAGGCAGATGGCCTTCAGGGAGAGGATGTGAGGGATAGAAAACAGCCCGAGCAGATAGTGACAGAGGACTTTTGTACAGGGTAGAGGGACATTTTTAGGGGCTAAAGATAAAGCCCCAGTTTCCCCCACACTTCCAGGTGAGTTCAGCTTTCTCCACATTTTGAAGGTTGGACAGGGGAGGGCGTTCCTTCCTGACTCTCCACCCTGGAAGGAGGATCAAACCCCTTTCTTCTACACTCCTCTGTGCACATTCATGAATGCGAATTTTGCTGCAAATAACATAGAAACCAATTGGAAAGTAACCTAAATCATAACGATTATAGCTAGCTACTGTGTACCTGCCAGTACACCCTCACCTGGCACTTTACATACATTTTTGTACCAATGCATGTGCGTGTGTGTGCGTGTGTGTGTGTGTGTGAAACCATTTATGAACTAGGTATTACCTTTTGGCAGAAGAAACTGAGGCTTATGTTAGAGTAAGGACTTTAACCTGCCATGAATTCCCCAAGTGGTGATTCATTTGTTCATTCAACAAACATGTATGGGATACCTAGGCTAGGTATGGGGAGCACAGAGATGATCAAGATATAGTTCCTGCCCTCATGGAGTCCACTCTCTAGGGAGGGAGTCTTGATGCTCTGATATTGAACTTCTTTTAAGACAGAGTTTCACTCTTGCTCTGGGTAGAGTGCCATAGTTTCAGCCCAGCTCATAGCAACCTCGAAGTCTTGGGCTCAAGCAATTCTCCTGCCTCAATCTCTTGAATAGCTGGGACTACAGGCATCTGCCACAACACCTGGCTAATTTTTCTATTTTTTGTAGAGATGGAGGTTTTACTCTTGTTCTGGCCGGTCTTGAACTCCTGAGCTGAAACAATCCACCCGCCTTAGCCTCCCAGAGTGCTAGGATTATAGTTGTGAATCACTAGTCCCAGCCCTTTACTCCCTTTTGTTATATAACCTGATTACCTGGATGCTATTTGAATTTCCATTTGGCTTTATTTGGCTTTGGAATCTTCACCTTTCTTACCTGTGAGTTCTACAGGTTCCAGTAGGTCCCATTCTTCTTACAACTCACTCACCAGTGCCTAACCCAGGGTAAGCACAGAGAGAAAAGGGGATGCTCTGTCTGGGTGAGTTGGATGGGGCTGTAATGTGTATAGCAAAGACACAAAACTTGTGGCCTGTGTGAAGGGGGAGCTCCTAAGAGTCTCTCCAGGAAAAAAAATCTGCTTGGGTGAAGAAGCTGCCAACTCTAGGCCTTAGCCATTGGCTAGAAGAGGAACAAAGGAAAGAGACACAGGCAGAGAGAGAGAGAGAGAAAGAAAGAAAGGGATGATGGCTCGGCGCCTGTGGCTCAACGGGCTAAGGCGCCAGCCATGTACACCTGAGTTCGCGGGTTTGAATCCAGCCCCGGCACACCAAACAACAATGATGGCTGCAACCAAAAAATGGCCGGGCGTTGTGGCGGGCGCCTGTAGTCCCAGCTACTTGGGAGGCAGAGGCAGGAGACTCGCTTGAGCCCAGGAATTGGAGGTTTCTGTGAGCTGTAATGCCATG
>CAUYON010048199.1:0-52398 GCA_963573935.1 Arctocebus calabarensis
AAAATATTAGAAGAAAGTGCAGGGGAAACTCTTGAAGGAATTGGCTTGGGTGAATATTTTATGAGGAGGACTCCCCAGGCAGTTGAAGCAGTATCAAATATATACTACTGGGACCTGATCAAACTAAAAAGCTTCTGTACAGGTAAGAACATAGTAAGTATAGCAAGCAGACAGGCCTCAGAATGGGAGAAAATATTTGCAAGTTATGCCTCCAACAAAGGTTTGATAACCAGAATACACAGAGAACTCCATTGTATTAGCAAGAAAAGAACAAGTGACCCCATCTCAGGGTCGGCAAAGGACTTGAAGAGAAAAACTTCTCCTACGAAGATAGGTGCATGGCCTATAGATACATGAAAAAATGCTCACCATCCTTAATCATCAGAAAAATGCAAATCAAAATTACTCTGATATATCACCTAACTCCAGTAAGATTAGCCCACATGACAAAACCCCAAAACCAGAGATGTTGGTGTGGATGTGGAGAAAAGGGAACACTTCTACATTGCTGGTGGAAATGCACATTACTACGTTCCTTTTGGAAGGATGTTTGGAGAGTACTTAGAGATCTAAAAGTAGACCTTCCATTCAACCCTATAATTCCTTTACTAAGTGTATACCCAGAAGACCAAAAATCACACTACAACAAAGACATCTGTACCAGAATGTTTATTGCAGCCCAATTCATAATTGCTAAGTCATGGAAGAAGCCCAAGTGCCCATCGACCCACGAATGGATTAATAAACTGTGGTACACGTACACCATGGAATATTATGCAGCCTTAAAGAAAGACGGAGACTTTACCTCTTTTGTGTTTACATGGATGGAGCTGGAACATATTCTTCCTAGCAAAGCATCTCAAGAATGGAAGAAAAAATATCCAATCTACTCAGCCCTACTATGAAGCTAATTTAAAGGTTTCATATGAAGGCTATAACCCAACTATAGCACAAGAATATGGGAAGAGAGGGGGGATGTTGGGGTAGAGGGAGGGGAATTGGTGGGGCCACGCCTATGATGCATCTTAGAGGGGTACAGGCAGAACTTACTAAATGCAGTCTACAATGTCTTCATACAATAACTAAGAAAATGCCATGAGGGCTATGTTGAGCAGTTTGATGAAAACATTTCAGATTGTATATGAAACCAGCACATTGTGCCCCTTGATTGCACTAGTGTATGCAGCTATGATTTAATATAAAAAAGAAGAGGCTTAGGGAAGCAATGGAAAAACACACCCAATTGTCACCTGACTCCATAGACGGTCAGATTATTTTAAAAGACAAATTTATCACTCAAGCGGCTCAAGACATTCTATGAAAACCCCAGAAATTGGCTCTAGGCCCAGACCATGACCTGGAGAATCTCCTTAAAATGGCCCCTATGGTCTTTTATAACCAAGACCTGGAGAGAAAGGAGGAAAAAGAGAGAGAGGAACAGAAAAGAATGACAGTTCTAGTAATGGTACTCCAACAAACGAGCAACTTTCAGGGGCAGAGGGAAAACAAAGGAGCTAAAAACAAGGTGCTTCCCATGTGGTCAGACTGGCCACTACAGGAAAGACTGCCCCAGCAGCACCACTGACTGGGCAAGCCACCTGGCCCCTGTCCATTATGTCATCCAGGGTGACCACTGGATGGTGACCTGTCCCCAGAGGCAAAGGCCTCCTGGGACAGTGACCCCATCGGAGCCCAAACTGGACTGAGGGTGCCTGGGGCAAATTCTCATGGCTCCAGCTTGTGTCATCACCCCTCAAGAGCCCCAGGTTTGCCTTATAGTGGAGCACCAGGAGATAAAATTTTTTTTGGACACTGGAGCAACCTTTTCTGTACTTCTCTCTAACCCCGGTCTTTTTTCTCCCAAATCCATAAGTATACAGAGAGTGTCTGGAAAGCCAGTTACCAAATTTTCTCCCAGCGTTTAAGCTGCAATTGGGATGACTTGCTGTTCTCTGATGCCTCCCTAATCATGCCTAAAGGCCCTGCTCCCCTTTTGGGGAGGGACATACTAACTAAAACAGGAACTTTTCCCTCCTGGAGATCTAGTCATGATCAAAACTTGCCTCTCTAATTCACCTTCCCTAACCCCAACTTGGGAAGTCCCCTATCCTGATATCTTGTCGTCTTCTACAGCTGTTAAAGTTATAGGAGTCGATTCCTGCATATATCATTCACAAGTATGGAACATCCTGGAACCCTCCATCTTCTACAGAGGCAGACAATGAAGACAGCCAACCACAGACACTTGTGAGCCAAAAGAAAGTTTGAAGTTATCATTTAGGAAACAGCAAGAAAAATCCTAATATGGTTTTCTTTTAGCATTACTGAATAAGTACTTCATCTGACGCTGTTCTACCTTTGCCTATTACTGATTATACTAATCAGATTTATGTTTTCCAGAAATGTCATCAAGCCACACACAATAAAGAGGAACCCCTGTATCTCTCTCCCTCCAGAGAAACCCTAACTGCCCCCTTCTATCATGGCCCAATTCAGCAGGAAGCAGTTAGATTTAGTCTTCGCCTTTTTTCTCTAACAGCAGTTGGAATTTCTACTCAGAGAGGGAGAACTGATGCAGGACATTTGGCGCCCTAGCCAGCTTAGCGGAGCTGGCAGACCTGCCGCCTCCTCCTTGGTGGTGTCGGTGCTGCAGCAGCCAGCTGAAGAAACAGCGGGCTGGATGACAGGCAAGGAGAGGGACCTCCAACCCTCACCAGAGGCTCCAATAGCCAAAAAGGCTGGACAACTGCCGAGGAGACACCTGTGCCTTGGTGTCTCCTTCATTTTACACTTAGGACTAAATGTGGAACCCCCATTTCGTATGCCTAGGTCAATTTCATGTGAATTTCCTAGGCCTCAATTCCATGAATGGACTGTGTCCATTCATTGATACATTCATTCACTTTGCCCCCTCGGAAGGGACTGTGTTCGTTCATTGATACATTCATTCACCTTGCCCCCGGCGGAAGGGACTGTGTTCATTCGTTTCCTGACCAAGGAACCCATACACTTATATATACCCCGAGACTAAAAGCCTAAAGGATTTGGGTTCTCCTTTAGGAGAACAAATGTTTTATTGTTTTGCTTATTTTTTTCATGCGTTAGTATCATGGGTACCTGAAAAACCATCCAGGTACTATTTGTGGTTCTGTCAGACATTGAAAAGTGAAGAGATGAAGAATCAATGGATTTCAGAGAACTTAACTGATTTGAAAACTTTTAATGAGGTTCCAAACACAAACTTAACATTTTAAAAAAGTGTTTATAAAGCAGTGAACTACACAGGAGAAAAGGTCTTGCAGATGGCTAAAGATATGAAAAGAACTTTCTACGAAAGGGTTAGTAAGACCGGTACGAGAGCTAAAGAGGGGAAGAGAGGAGACGCCACGTCGGCTCTATCTCAATGCAATTCACTTTTGAGGCTCTGCTTTGCTCATATCACATTTCAATTTGGAAATAGAATTTGGAGAAGTCTGAATATAAACCTCCCTGGAGAGAGGCAGGTTTGAGGCCTTTCATTTATAGAAATACATATTCACGGTGCCCTCATGTGCTAGCTGTGTACATAAAACAATGAAAAAGAAAGCAACTTTTAAGATAGTTAAGGATACAAAAAAAAATAGTTGAGAGAAGAGTAAGAAATGAGACCATTAAAAAAATTAAAACAGTGCAACCCTGGTTTACGGAAAGCACTGCTCTGCAGCAAAGAAAATAAACCTTATATTTTTATTGAGCAAGGAACTTCCAGTACACTTACTAACTGCTCAGGAACAAAAGGAACCAACTGGAGCTCATATCAACATAAGGAGACGAGAGAAATAGCAAGTTGAACCAAATTTAGAAAAACAATCTTTTCAAAGGTGAACTTAGGAAACTATAATAAAGTTGGACAACAGGCAGTAAGTTAGGCCAATTAAGAAAGATTTCTTGAGGAAAAAACAGAATCTTTCTTCTTAGCAAATGCCTTAAGATGCACAAAACAACAATTGCAAAGATGTGGAATCAAAGATGTGGAATCAACCCAAGTGTTCATCAATTCACGAGTAGATTAACAAAATGTGGCATATGTATACTATGGAATACTGCTCAGCCATAAAAAGAAATGAATTAATGTTTTTTGCAGCAATTTGGATGGAACGGGGACTATTATCCTAAGTATTTCCAGAATGGAAAAACAATCGCCACAGCACTCTCTAATAAGTTGGAACTAACCAATGAGCACACAGGGCACAGAAGGAAGTAAAAGGCATCGGAAATCACATAGGGGGATGGAGAAGGGGAGAGGCAAAAACCTATCTATTGGGTATAATGAACACTATTCAGGTGATGGGCACTATTCACAGATAGCCCTGACTCAAGCATTATAAAGCTATTTATGTAACTGTTTGTACCCCTGCAACATTCTAAAGTGAAAAAATAAAATAAAATAAAAAGAATGGGGAGAGAGAAAGGATGCACACAACAGTTTGGGTGTGCTGGCTCACACCTGTGATCCTAACACTGGGAAACCAAGGCACGAACAAGGATTGCTTGAGGCCAAGAGTTAAGAGTCCAAAGTGAGCAAGAATTCATCTCTACCAAAGAAGAAGGAAGAGGCAGGAGGAGGAAGAAGGGGGAGAAGGAGGAGGAAGAAGGAAAAGAGAGAGGAGGAAGAAGGCAGAAGAAGGGGAAGAAGGAAAAAGAAAGAGGAGGAATGAGGAAGAGGGAAGAGGAAGGAGAAGGAGGAAAGAGGAAGAAGAAGGATGAAGAAGGTGAAAAAAGAAAAGTCAGGCAGATATGGTGGCACACACATGTGGTCCCAGCCACCTGGGAGGCTGAGGCAGGAGAACTGCTTGAGCCCAGGCATTTGAGGTTGCAGTGAACTATGACAACACTACTGCACACCAGCTTGGCTGACAAGAGTGAGACCTCGCCTTAAAAAAAAAAGAAAAAAAGCACAAAACAAACAATGACTTCAAACTTAAAATCACAGAAAGATCAAATGAATGCCAACTAACAAAACAATTATGTATTTTATCCAATATATAAGTGGAGGAAAAAGCATAGTAGCATTTATAAGACAGTTCCCAGCCATTGAGAGACAACAGTATCTAAAACAGTACAATAATGTGTGTGTGGTTTAGTAGACAACCATGTCTATCGTTTTATGTTAGGTAACTCTCTCACTTGTTTGAAGACTTCTATAGCGTTCCACTGTATAATATCACAGTTTGATCCGTCACTGTCATGAGTTCAGGGAAGCCAGGTTCTGAATCTTTGGTAGGTTTTGGAAGTCTGGAAGTCAGGTACTTTTCTAGCTCTGGAAACTCACTCTTGAAATTCTACAGAATGTGATGAGGATTTCTAAGATGGGAATAAAACATCGGTGGAGGCCTCCTTGCTAATTTGAAAACTACTTTTGGAATCTGTAATTATTTCTTAAAATAGAGTTTTAAAAATCTCTGTATTCAAACTAGATTTTAATTTGCCTAGTTTAACTTGTTTTGAAACTTCTATAAAAAGCCAGTGCTCTAAAAATTATCAAAAGGATGCATTTACCACAGAGCAATGCTAGTAGGATTAAACATAAAATTCACAATGATTTGAGTTTATGAATTGCAATCTTGTCAAGCCAATATGCTGCTCAATGAGAACAAAAGACAGAGAACCAGGGTTTTGCCCATGATGAGCAGTACGTCTCTTAGTGTTTGTCTCATATTTGTCTCCAGAAGTTCCATTATTCTGAATGAACCAAAATCTGATAATTAAAACTATGTATAACTCACGTTATCATAAGAGAAATGAAAAGTAGGCAACATCCAATATCAGACTAGAAAGTCACACAAAGCCCAGTTTAGAAATCAGTAGTCAAGAAAATTCCCCCTTTCATTCCTTGTAAGTATGTAATGTGCCAACTCAAATGAGGATATTAAAAAATATATATATTCTTAAGAAATAATAATTTTAAGAAAAGTATTTACTGATATTTTATTTCTTACGTTAATCGTGTCATTAATGTGCATCGACTATAACAAATTCATATAAACGCACTCACAATTGCCGGGCTTTACATAGAATTCCATCTGAGGGCTAATATGTTTCTTTTTTGAGACAAAGTCTCAAGCTGTTGCCCTGGGTAGAGTGCTGTAGTGTGGCAGCTCACAGCAACCTCAAACTCTTGGGCTTAAGCGATTCTCTTGCCTCAGCCTCCTAAGTAGCTGAGACTACAGACACCTGCCACAACAGCTATTTTGTTGTTGTTGTTGTTATTGCAGTTGTCGTTCAGCAGAATCAGACCAGGGTCAAATCTGCTAGCCTTGGTGTATGTGGCCAGCACCTTACCCATTGAACTATAGGCGCCACCAGGGCTAATATATTTCATAGAATTTATCACAGTTAGTCCAATTTTCCTAACAAGTAATTAAATTGTCCAGAATCACTCAGTTATCTAAGTTTTACCTGTAGAACTATAGTCAGACTATATGTTCCTTAAGATGATGTCAGACCTAAATTTTACACATGGTTTTGAATTACATTAGGTAACTAGATCGTAATGCAGCAGATACAAAATAGAATAGGTTTTACTTTAAACCTCTGTGCTATGGAAATCCATAAAATTGAGTTTACACACATTTTAAATGTTGGCACAATTTAACTCTTCATAGTCCACATAACTTCTCCATAAAAGACATGTCTATTAAGTTTACCAGGACAAGGTATATACAAAATTAAAGTACTTTCTCCAACTGTAGCAATCTCTCTAAATAATTCTCAAATGGTTCATTGGCCTAAACTATTTATTAAATAATTAGAAATAATTATCTATAGCACAATGGTTTTCTATCAGCTAGCCAAGAACCAAAAAAAATCATAAGATATCTGAGAATTCTGTATATTAAGTACCAACTCCCACATATAGAAATTACTTTCCAAAAATAAATGCCATTGTTACTTGTGAAATGAAAAAATTATTAAAAATCAATGAAACAATATGCTACAAATAAATCTCTTAAAAGTATAGACAGAAAACAAATATAAATATTTGCTAATTAAGGGAATATTAAATTAGTAAAATCTCAATTTATTAAACTAGCAAATCTCACTGGTTTAACCACCTGATAAACTTGGTCATTCTCTATTTCCTTAATCAACACTTTACAAACATGTATCATGTGCGCCTGTAAACTGTCACACTGTTAAACATGGAATCATGATTTTGAAAAGGTAGCATGAAGGGCAAGTGCTGAAAACAAGGCATGCTTTTTTAATTCGACCCTGAAACTTCGACGAGCTCTAACAAGGACATTTGCTTGAGTCCAGGGAATGTGGAACACAGCATGAGAAATGCGAACATTCTTGGTAAACTGACATCATCATGACAACTTTGGCAGAGCTCCAAGTGTCTGAAGCAGAACGGAGTCTTGTTTATGATGTGGGAGAAAGAAACTTGGGCTTTTCTGATTTACACCTTGGCAACAAGCAGAGATAGTTAAAAGGAACACTTTTTATGTGCAGTAACTGGGAAGTTTCAGTGAAGAAATGGGAAGAGAAAAGAAAGCTATTGGAAAGTTAAAAATGTTTCCCCCCCTTTTTTTGCAGAATGAGTCACTCAGAGGCTCTCTCCTCTCTAAATATATATACACATGGAGACATTAAAAAATATATATCTATTTATGAAAGTAATATAACCACTTTACAGTTTGGAAAATAAGAAATAAAATTACCCCCAACAGCGCAACGTTAATAGAACTACTCTCACACTGGTTTGGATTTTTGGCTAATATTAGTATACTCTTACCTCAAATCTTTTAAAAAAAATAGAACTAGAGTCTCTTAATACATTAAGGATGGATCCAGAAATATTTAAATTAGGCATAAGGAAATATAAACATTTCTACTTAAATTCATGATCTTTCTAAATAAGACTCCTCTCTCTCCAGGAAACTGGAAAACAATATTTAAATTCATTTTTAAAAGTAGCTTTATATGTCAAGTAACCTCTTATAGGTTGTGAAGTACTTTAAAGTTCTTACTTGAATGTTCATCATTAATTAAATGATATATTAAGAAGTTTTCATTTCTATCTTACAAATGAAAGTAAATTATAAAAACATCAAAGTTCATATTATAAAAACAAAGCAAGTGATGGTCTTCTGGTTTCAAAATATACATAAAATCTCACTGATCAAAGTTTTATATTTCCGTTCCACTTTAAGTTTTATGGCATTATTAGGAATGTAAAACGTTTCAATAAACGATCGATTTATTAGATATTTTCCAATCTTTTGATAAATGTATTATTATTATTATTATTATTATTTTTTTTTGAGACAGAGCCTCAAGTTGTCTCCCTGGATAGAGTGCCGTGGCATCACAGTTCACAGCAACCTCCAATTCTTGGGCTCAAGCCAGTCTCCTGCCTCTGCCTCCCAAACAGCTGGGACCACAGGCGCCCGCCACAACGCCTGGCCAGGTTTTGGTTGCAGCCGTCATTGTTGTTTGGCGGGCCCAGGCTGGATTTGAACCCGCCAGCTCACGTGTACGTGAGCTACAGGCGCCGATCCAAATGTATTATTTTTTTAAGGGATGCCCATTTTCACATAGGAAGAGTATAAATATTGCCAAAATGGTTTGTAAGAAAGTTCACTCAAATTTTTCTAGGAACCTATATCTTATTTGTTCAATCCTTTGGTTAAGTTTTCGGTCCTTCTGTTTTTGCTATTTCTAACTTCTATGGTGTACTGTTGTATTTTCTCACATCATTTCTTTAAAGTTTAAAATAATCAATGATGCTATTTTGATGGAACTAGGAAGTAATTTTCACTTAATTGTGTTAAAACTAGAAATGAACACCCATGTACCATATGAAATGCATTTGAGAGCCTTAGTCATAGACCTTTTATAACCATAATTATATATTCACTTTCTTGACTTTCCAATGGTTTTAAAGGTTATCTTTAGATTTATTACTCACTAATCTGACTCAAATTTATCAGGGGAGAGGGCTGATGTAAAACTATTGATGTAAGCAAGAGAAGAATAAATTATAGTTCTTGGCCCTGACTTAACTCAGATACAAAATAACACATTAATAAAGGTTCAGACATTTTCCACAAAAAGCTTTAAAGTTCACTTAAAAGGGGCCTGCGTGACATGGGCTTCACAGGATTCAACTAAGTTCAGAGTAAACAAATGCTTCATGCAGTGGAGTTTAACCCAGAGGATGATTTTACATTTCTAATGTCCTGTTAACTTGGTTGATAAATAGTCTAACTAATATACAAAAAAGTGAAAATATACATATCTCTAAACCAACACCTTTTACTTGAACAGAAAAATGTCAATAAAAAAAATACAAAAAGCAAATTTTACTCAGCATGACTTAATACCACCGTTTAAGCTACCCTCCATTCAAATTCTAAGCACACTCCTTGAAAAGATAGATTAAAATATTAGTTACCAGGCCATAGAGAAATACCTGTGGAAAGGCGTACACAGCTGTTGATAGGCAGATGCATGGAGTTCTATGTACCTGAAAGACATGTTTTTCTCTACAAACGTGTCATGCCCGCAACTAGAGCTAAAATCCTCAATGTTGAAATAAACTCCCTTTGCCTTTCCTGCCAGCCCCAAGCGAAGGCCTTGTCAGACAACACGGGCCGTCGCCCCTTCACGGACATATTCCACAGGGTCACTCATTAGTCAGTTCTTCAAAACGTCAACATTTTCCCAGGGAAACCAGTACAAGTAGAGATTAAGTTGCCACATCAGCACACCAACACGGATTTAAACTACAAAACGAAGACAGGGCCAGCAGCTCTCAGAACACGGGGCACACGCCTGCAGTGGCCAACTGCACATGGGGGGCAGAACCTGCCTCCCTGTGCTGCCACGCGCTGCCCACGAGTGGGGAAACCCGCCGTGTGCTGCCTGTGAGTGCAAATCCTGCTTCTCTACTGTGAACCCACAATCTTTAAACAGCCAGTCACTACTAGGGGTTTACGGGTTTTATGTGCCACAAGGGGCTGAGAAGCAGACTCTAACAGCGCCACGGTTTCAGGAGCTGCAGGTGGCAGAGCCGGGGCTTGACGACAAGCTGAGTGGGACTCGAGGAGAGGTGAGGAGGTAAGGAGTGGAGACGGAGTGGAGAGTGGGGAGCAGGGAGGGCTGAGGGTGGCGCACGGGGACGCAGTGAGCCAGAACTCACCGTCTGCCTTTCCGGACCTACCTCCTCTTCCCGCAGGATCAGATTAAAAAGATCAGACCTGGGAACATCTGAGAAAACGAGGGAAGGAAAGAATCTCCATGAAAGAAAAGTTTAGGAAGGACAGGAATGGAGGAAAGAGAATTCCCCGCTGGTCTAGGGTCTGTAGAAGAGGACGCTCCCAACTGCGGCCCTGGGGCTGGGGGGCTCTCAGCGACTCCCCTCTGGACCTGCGGTCATGAGGCTGGGGGGCTCTCAGCGACTCCCCTCTGGACCTGCGGTCATGGGGCTGAGGGGCTCTCAGTGATTCTCCTCTGGACCTGCTGTCATGGGGCTGGGGGGCTGGGGGGCATGGGCCCTGGAGCTGAGGGGCTTAGCAACTCCCTTCTGGACCTGCTACTAATGAGAAGTGGTGTGTGGGTAACTAGGAAAGTTTTGAAACAAACTGTTATGGTCCATTTTTCACTTCTAAGAAATAGCAGACAGCATCCCCTCTGATTCACCCATGGAAGTTTCGGCTTATTGGTGTTACTGGGAAGGCTTCATATGTTTTCCATCTATGAGAATTTTAGGTTTCTTGATTTTTATGTATCTCAAAACTTTGATAATAATCCATGTATACACTGGGAACAAGAATCTCCTGCCTCAGCTGGGACCACAGGCCCCCACCACAATGCCCAGCTATTTTTTGTTGCATCTGGTGCTGGGTTTGAACCTGACACCCTCGGTATATGGGGCTGGCACCCTACTCACTGAGCCACAGGTGCCGCTACTCTATGGCAAATTTTTCGTCAGGCAAATACAGTAGCTGCTTTACTTATTTTTCCTGTGAATTTTGGTTTCTTTCAGACCAGAATTGTAGGGGTAGCTCTGCCCTGTGCCCTCAGCCACATCATTTAACTTCTCTGGGCCAAATCCAATCGGCTGAGGGAGTTGGACTCTGCTGTCTGTGCTATCTCGTCCAGCCCATCCTGGATGATCAAACAACTATAAATTTCCATACTCTAATTAGATTTATACTAAAGGACTAAATTTGAAGTCAGATGTTAATATGGAAATAAAAATTACGGTGATTTTTTTTAAAATTCAGAATGAGAACCTATTTATCTTTTATCAGTTATCTTTACTCCATTTTTATTACATTAATACTTTTAAATGACCCCACACATAGAAGTGAATACAAATGTTCTAATCAGATAATTTAAAAGATACATTTATTTTCTTCAACAAATATCTTTTTTTATTTTTCGTAGACAGAGTCTCACTTTCTTGCCCCCAATAGAGTGTCATGGCGTCATAGCTCACAGCAACCTCAAACTCTTGGGCTCAAGCCATCCTCTTGCCTCAGCTTCCCAAGTAGCTGGGACCACAGGCGTCTGCCACAATGCCTGGCTAGTTTTTAGAGATAAGGACTCACTCTTGCTCAGGCTGCTCTCCAACTTGTTCAAGCAGTCCACTGTCCTTGGCCTCCAGAGTGCTGAGATTACAGGCATCAGCCACTGTGCCCGTCTAACAAATATCTTTTGAGGGGCTATTGTGGGCCCCTCAGTGCAGGGGATCTGGTGGTGCTGCATCTGAGTTCTTAATGCTACTTCTATTCCTTAGTGACAATATTTCCACATAAAGGGGGGACATCTTCAACAGCTATTGGCCTCTTAGACAACTATTGTTTTTTTTTACATAATGGCTATTTTGTTAGTAGTGTATAGCCAACTTTTTTGACCTTAGCTCAACTATAAAGTTTAAAAGAATTTGTCATACTTATGTAAGTCCTCAGGTAACTTGTCTTGCTTTTGATTGCACTGGGGGCCTGCCTTTTTTATTTTTGAGACACAGTCTCACTATGTTGCCCTCGGTATAGTGCCGTGTCATCACAGCTCACAGCAACCTCAAGGGGCTGGCGCCCTAGCTGCTGAGCTACAGGCACCAAGCCACGTTGGGGGTCTTCTTTAACTGTAAGGGTTTGACTTCTGAGTTACATTAGGTAGAAGCACATTAGAAAGAACAAAGTTTACAAACAGATGAAGGATAAGAAGACAAAGCTGAGTTGCAAAAGGAGAAAATGGCTATTTAATCAATCTGACTATATGAAGCTGTACTACTTTTGGGAAGTACAGTCTAACTAAGGTATTCTGTGAAATAATTTTACATTGTTCTATGAGGTGTGGAAATACAAGCAAGTGGAACCTGGGCCTTTATGATTTAGAATTGATAAAAAGCTGAGGAGAACTTCACAGGGAAGAGGAAAAAGAGAAAGAAGGAACGAAAGGAAGAATAAAGCTCTCAAAGTGAAGAAAAACAAAGTATTATCCTCTGATTATAAAATCTTTTAATAAATTGATTAGTTATAAATAAATGATTACAAATAAAAGATATCTTATTGGCCTATGTTAAGAAACTAATTGATGAAGGGTAGTGAAGCCAAGGAATCATTAATAACACATTTAAATCATCTTAAAAATCTAAACCGACAAACTTATTAGCATTACAAAGCTGCAGTAAAAATGAAAGAATAATTTAGTATCAATGTTTTCTCTGTTCCATCTTTATGTTTTGTATCCTCTATATTATTTAACAATATAAGCAAAACAAAATTAGGGAAGGATTATGTGAAAGAGGTTCAAAGATTCTCCATACACTTGTAAACATTAATAACTTAGTTTGCAAGTATGAAAACATTATTAAGATACAGAGTTGCTAAGTTTAAGACAAATGTATTATGCAATATATTCTATTTTAGTGCCCCAAAGAGTGCTGAGTACCTGGCACATATGCCAATAAATATTTGTTACAAGACTAAGTGTTAAACAAAGAGAGAACTATGGCTAGGTGAACTGCACTTTTTATCAGGAGAGTCCAAGTTAACTCTTAACTGCCACCAGTGCTATCTCCACGTGAAAACTTGTTTCTATTCCATCAAATTAAACACTTTAAACAACCAAGCTACAATCCTCCTCTCTACACTTTCTCCATGAAAGCAGGACTGACATTTTGATCATCCAGGATGGGCTGTAAGAGACAGCACAGACAGCAGAGTCCAACTCCCTCAGCCGGTTGGATTTGGCCCAGAGAAGTTAAATGATGTGGCTGAGGGCACAGGGCAGAGCTGCCCCTACAGTTCTGGTCTGAAAGAAACCAAAATTCACAGGAAAAATAAGTGAAGAGGAAGTAGCAGAAGCAGCTACTATATTTGCCTAATGAAAAATTTGCCACAGAGTGGCGGCACCTGTGGCTCAGTGAGTAGGGTGCCAGCCCCATATACCGAGGGTGTCAGGTTCAAACCCGGCCCCAGCCAATATGCAACAAAAAATAGCTGGGCATTATGGTGGGGGCCTGTGGTCCCAGCTGAGGCAAGAGAATCGCCTATGCCCAAGAGCTGGAGGTTGCTGTGAACTGTGATGCCATAGCACTCTACCAAGGGCAACAAAGTCAGACTCTGTCTCTTAAAAAAAAAAACAACAAAAATTTACCACAGAAATCACTGGGGCAATGGACTCTGTTCCAGAAATTTCCACAAAGTTGTCCTTATAGGCGATAATAAGAATAAAAATTGGAAGTGATAGAAGAAAAAATTTTTTAAGAGAAAACAGTCTGGAGACCATTATCAATGTTGAATAGCTCATGTTTAATTGTGGTATTCTTTTTTGCAAAACTAATCACAATTTTATAAATAGTTTTTTATAAAAAAATGACAAAGCAAGAAGTCTATGGTAAAGAACAAAACAATGCTGCCTAGAATCATATCTTTGGATAAATAAATAAAATTTTCTTTTGTGACAAGGCTTTGAATCCTCGGAATCTTTGCTGTTTTATATAGATATCTATTTATGATAACAAATTTTACTTAAGCAAGAACAGAGAAGAAAGTGGTGAAAATGCTAATTTTACATTTGCTTTTCAGAGCTTCACACTCAATGTTTCAGTCACTAACAAGAGTTAGGGTAAAACAAAAATCAATAAAATACAAACATACTAGAAATTCCTTCATCTTTAGCTTTTAAAATAAAGAAAACAAAAAATGACTGAGTTCACACAGCCTAAATGCCCACCATTTCCACCAGGAATGGATTAACAAACTGTGGTATATGTACACTATTCAGCCATTAAAAAAATGGAGACTTTACAGCCTTTGTATTAACCTGGATGGAAGTGGAACACATTATTCTTAGTAAAGCATCACAAGAATGGAGCAGCATGAATCCCATGGACTCAAGTTTGATATGAGGACAATTAATGACAATTAATGACACAGTGGGGGTGAAGGAAGGGGAGAGCAGAGAGAGGGAAGGAGTGAGGGGGGTGGGTTCTTGGGGTCTTGGTGTGTGCCACACCTTTAGGGGGCAAAACACGATTGTAAGAGGGACTTTACCTAACAAATGCAATCAGTGTAACATGGTTTCTTGTACCCTCAATGAATCCCCAATGATAAAACATAAAATAAATAAAAATAAATAAAATAAAATAGTGTGCTATTTTTAATTTATTTTTTATATTTTTTAAATAGTGTGGCTTTTAAAATTGCACACAAACTTTGTGCACACCTTGTATAAACATTTACGGTCTATATACATTCCAGAAAAGGAAAATCAAACATGTGTCATATAAATCATCTCATTTGTACTGGCCAGTGCCAGAATGGAAATAAGTGTATATAATTAATTATATATGTAGTTAATTAACTATAGAACATTTTACTTGCTTTGTAAGGATAAATTTAGAATTGTTATTATTTTTTTCACTAAAGACTACTAAGCGTGCAAAACTCCTCTGATTAAGCTGAACTTCTCTACCCAAAATTAGCCTCATCAAAGAAAAATCATCTCGGTATGGCAAATATAAATGACTTACCTTCTAATTTCACACACAATTATCCCCTGTTGCTTGGCGATATGAAGTTAATCAAACTGAAAAATGTATGAGCGTTTATGTCTTTATAAATGTTAACAATGTCGGCTTGGCACCTGTAGCTCAAGCAGCTAAGGTCCCAGCCACGTACACCAGAGCTGGCGCTGGTGACTTCTAATCCAGCCTAGGCTTGACAAACAACAATGACAACTACAATCAAAAAATAGCTGGTTGTTTTGGAGGGTGCCTGTAGTCCCAGCTACTTGGGAAGCTGAGACAAGAGAATCACTTAAGCCCAAGAGTTGGAAGTTGCTGTGAGTTATGATGCCACGGCACTCTACCTAAGATGACAACTTGAGGTTCTTTCTACAAAAAAAAAAAAGAAAAAAAAAATTAACAATGTCTACTGGATGGGTTTACTTTTCAGAAATGCATTTCATTATAATCTCTTTGTGTGCAACTATCAATAGGTAGTTATTTTCTTTGAATTACATCATGTATTATATAGGGTGTCCTAATGTTTATGTGCAATTAAAAATTGCCCAAGATCTAATTTGAGACCTTTGAGGGTTCTCCACACTTCCTTCCAAAAAGGCTGTATCAGTGTGCAGTCCCACCAGCGGTGTAAAAGTGTTCCCTTCTCTCCACATCCACGCCAGCAGCTGCAGTTTGAGAGTTTGCGATGTGGGATGTTCTCCCTGGGATTAGGTGATATCTCAGGGTGGTTTTGATGTGCATTTCTCTGATGATCAAAGTCAATGAGCATTTTTTCTTAAGTTTATAGTCCCAGCTATTTGGGAGGCTGTGAGAGGAGCATTTTCTGAGCCTAAGAGTTTGAGGTTTCTGTGAACTATGATGCCCTGGCATTCTTACTGGAACAAGAAAATAATAATAATGGGCTTGGCACCTGTAGCTCAGTGAGTAGGACGCCAGCCAAGTATGCTGGAGCTGGCAAGTTCAAATTTAGCCCAGGCCTACCAAACAACAAAGTCAACTACAACGAAAAAATAGCAGGGTGTTGTGGTGGGCACCTGTAGTCCCAGCTACTTGGGAGGTTGAGGCAACGGAATCACTTAAGCCCAAGACTTTGAGGTTGCTGTGAGCTGTGACGCCATAGCACTCTACCCAAAGTGACAGCTTGAGACTCTGTCTCAAAATTAATAATAATAAAATAAAATAAAATAAAATAGCACAAGAACTTTATTCACTCTGTGTGTATATATATATATACACATATACATATATGTATATATATATATATTATATGAATACCTAGTATTTTAAGTTTACCATAGTTGACACATTTTTTAATTCCTAACAAATAGGTTAGGAATAGGTGCTTATTTATAAAACAATATGGGATACAAAGTTGTAAGGGATGGAAAAAGAAAGAATGCAACTGTAACATGTAATTACAGTTTGGAGCTAAATTTAAAAATATACTTTAATCATGAATCTGAAAGCTTAACTGCACACCCCAATCAGAAACCAGTCTATAATTTTGTCTGCTCTGAGAAACGCAGAAGGAAAAACAGACTGGAGACAATTCATTCCTTTCACATTTAGTAAAGTGTGGGACTGCTGGAATTAGCAAAACCCTGGTGGAAAACAGTATGGAAATTCCTCCAAGGACGGAAACTGGCCGTGCTGTTTGATCCTGCAAAGCCACTGTTGGGTGGCTACCCAAATGAAAAGAAGGATTTTCACCCAAAAGACACCTAAGCTCCAAAGTTCACTCTAGCACAGTTCACAATTGCAACTAACCCAAGGGCAACCCAATTCATGAGTGGATTAAAAAATGAGGTATGGACCCATTCACTCCAAGGAGTACGGCTCAGAAGGAGCTAAGAAAATTTCACCCCACTGTATGATTCCTTGGTATAAAGATTGTTTTGAATTAAAGGCTATTCATAATCAGGGAACTTTGAAGGAAGACTTTCCTCTATCTTAAGGGCTGCTAGACTCCTTATCATGTGCTAATAGACCTGTGATAAGGCCATTTGAAGCACAATACCTGTCTCAGGTTAATTTACTAATCAACCTGTTTCCCTCCATCTACCCACCCCCCTTAGCAACCACCGGCTGCCCATGTACTTTCCAGGTTCTCTCCCCCTCCCTTGCAATCAGCATCCTTAAAAGACACTGGCCAGCGCTGAGACTTCGGGAAATCGTTCCTGGTGTTCGCCCCCACCCCTTGCTCATAGTATTTGGAAATAAACCTTTCTCTTATTAATCTACTATAACCATAAGTTGATCTTGTCAGCCAACCAACCAAAGGGGAAAGAGCAAGTTTCCCTAAGACTCCCCTTCAACTCAACCATGAAGAATGCCTTTTAGGGTGACACCTGTGGCTCAGTGAGTAGGGTACCAGTCCCAAATACTGAGGGTGGTGGGTTTGATCTCGGCCCTGGCCAAAGTGCAACAAAAAAATAGCTGGCATTGTGGTGGGTGCCTGTAGTCCCAGCTACTCGGGAGGCTGAGGCAAGAGAATCCCCTAAGCCCAGGACTTGGAGGTTGCTGTGAGCTATGATGCTACAGCACTCTACAGAGGGCAATAAAGTGAGAATCTGTCTCTACAAAAAAAAAAAAAAAGAAGAATGCATTTTGCAACCACCTGCATGGAAGTGGAGACCATTCCCCTACGCAAAGTATCTCAAGAATGGAAAAATAAACATTGCATGTACTCATTATTAAATTGGAAGTAACCAGTGAAGAAAACTCAGTGGAAATCAACCAGGAAGGGTAGGGAGAGGTAGGGGGGCAAAAACCTGCCTAATAGGTGTTAAGAACACTATTAAAATTTTGGACGCACCTGTGGCCTGGACCCAAGTGTCACAAAATAATCTACGTAACTAAAAACCTTTGAAACCCTTATTTTGAAATAAGAGCTATGATTTAATAAAAACGAAATAAATAAAAAAAACATAGTAAAGAGTTTGATGAAAATATTTCAAATTGTATATAAAATCAGGACATTGTACTCCATGATTGCATTAATGTACACAGCTATGATTTAATTAAAAAAAAAAAAGTCTAGTGCAAATGTCCCTATGACAGAATGACTTTTTTTCTTTGGGGTAGATACTTAGCAATGGGATTGCAGGATCAAATGGAAGGTCTACTTTTAGCTTTTTGAGGATTCTCCCTACATCTTTCCATAGAGGTTGTGTTAGTTTGCAGTCCCACGAGCAGCGTAAAAGTGTTCCATTCTCTCCAGATCCCCGCCAGCATCTGCAGCTTTGAGACTCTGTGATCTGGCTGTTCTCACTGGGCTTAGGTCATATCTCAGGGTGGTTTAGATTTGCATTTCTGGACAGTCAGGGGCGATGTTCATCATCACTGTTGTCATTTTAAAATTACAGGTAAAGTATTGACCTCAGCCCTAACCCAACACAAACAGGAACAATCTGAAAAAGAATCACTCTTTGGATGATTAATCATTACAAAGGGTAAAAAAAAAATAGAGTTAAATAAAAGAGAGAGACATCATAGGTTTTATGTTATTTATTTATTTTAGAGACAGAGTCTCACTTTATCACCCTCTATAGAGTGCTGTGGCATCACAGCTCAGAGCAACCTCCAATTCCTGGGCTCAAGCGATTCTCCTGCCTCAGCCTCCTGAGTAGCTGGGACCACAGGCACCCGTCACAACACCTGGATATTTTTCTGTTTTGCAGAAACAGCTTTGGCTGAGGCTGGATTTGAACCTGCCACCTTCAGTATATGGGGCCGGCACTCTACTTGCTGAGCCACAGGCACTGCCCCATCATAGGTTTTAGAAAGAGCACAATATCACATTGAAAAATACAGTGTGACCCTATGTTTCATGAATTTTTATACAAGCTTTGATTGTTGTGGACAGGACACCAACTAACTTATATAAACAATTCAAAGTGTGACACATTCTAAACTTTCTCCTATGTTAGGGGCACAGCCACAGCTATTTATAGTTTAAAAAAATGCCTACGTAAAGGGTAAAAGCAAGGGCACAAATAACTGTAGTAAAATCCTGGGTAGCGTGGGGTAGAAAATTGAATTTAACCTATGGAAGAGTAATTTTAATACTGTTAAAATGTGTACAGTACTTCTAAGAGTTTATGAGGGGGATACGTCCCATTTGTAATGAATTTATGAAAGAAAAGTCTCCAAAGAGAAGGGGCAGACTAATAATTCATAGCATTTCACATGTAAATGCACTTCTCACTGAACAAAAGCAAGAATTGTACAGTGGGTATCAAATAAAATGATGGGGCTTCATGAAGATGTTTGCCATCCAGACAATCAAGAGCATAGTTTTAAAGATTGTGCGTCTGAACGGCTGCGTTTTGACTAATGATATTAACCTTAGACATCTGTTTGCAATTTTTTTTTCTTTAAAGATTACCTTGAAGGACCTTGCACAGAATGACACTATGTTCATCCCGGAACAGGTAACTATTTTATCCCATGAAGTCTGTACCAGCATGATTTGAAGAACGCTCACATTTTAACAAACAGGTGAAGGCCACCCAGAAAGTATTTGTCCCCACCCCCAAATTGCAACAAATGAACCACATGTACTATTTTGATAAGAAACATCTTTGCACACAAAATAAAAAGGGGGTCGAAGAATTACCACCTGACCCCACAACAATATCTAAATCAATCAGCCAAGCATACCTCTCCTTTGTTATAAGGTTTTGTTGTCTGGGCACCACTTCACCCTAACTCTAGGCAGATTTTTATTTTATTTTGATTGGGTATAGGAAAATTAACCCACAGCTCAGAGATTGGAAAAATGCAAGATACATATTTTTTCACAGAGTTGACAAAAAAAAAAAAATATGTTTAGGGAATAAAATAGCACACACGTGCCAGAACGTGAGAACGCCAACTTTCAAAATGTTGTTGCAGATTTTCATTTCAGGAAGACCAGACCATGGAAAGAACGGCATTCAGAAAAAGGTTCAGAAAAAGGAAAATCAAAGCAAGACTTGCAGAGAAATCAGGAGGCAATGACAGATCACAGATGGCGATACGGAAGATAAAACTATTCTGCTCCCATTAACCACTTCAAAAATTCTTGTTTCCCTTGTCCAAAAGGAGTAAATGCTTTGAAATATTTAGTCTCCATGAGAAATACTGTATCAACCAAAGAACTCTGCGGCAACATTATTCACCTCAATGCACTGTTTCTGGAAAGGTATAGGAAAAATTATCTTTTGAAACATAACAGGGAAGATAAAGAGAATATTGCTAGACAAAAGCATGAATACATTTCCAGCAGGCAAAGAGTTAGTAACAGGAACACATCTGGAGGAATTAATGATGTGCGCACAGTGAGTTCACAGGAAACTACGGGCGGGAGTGGTCACAGACTGATGTCTAACATTCACGGTACTATTAATGAATTAAAAAAAAACCCTATGATTCTATTCTACTTCTCCTCTAGACCCCTAACAATGACTAGGCAGGAACTGAGTTAGGATGAAGTTTGCTTACGCAGATTTGGAATGACATCTGTCATATGGCTGAGAACATATTTCTAAGCCCAGACAAGAGAGCCGACATCTCTTCCAAGAATATCTTTTTTTGACAAGATACAGCGAAGGCATGCCTTTTTACAGAAGAGAAGATACAGAACATGGGAGTTTTAATATAATTTTTGTGAATTGAAATCACTTACACTTTCTGCTGGCCCTAGGAGTGAGTTACCAAAAAAGGACAAAAAAAAAACCAAACCGTGAATCTATTTTTTTTTCTGCAACAGAAGACACTCCATCCTCGTACACACCTATCACTTATTACATACTGTGCCTGTGATTTTCATTTTGCACATTTGATTTCTATTAAACACAAGAATGTTGCAACAGCTTTCAAGCCAGAGCTAAGAGAAACAGCACAAACATATTTATTTTAACGGCTCTAACTCAAGAGCTAGAGTTAGCCTGCTAACTAAAGAGAAATCATTAACGGGTTTGGGTTTTCTGTGTATGCACATGACTTCCAAAAAGAAAAGGATCTGAGACTTTCATATAATATGATTCAATAATAATTTGAAATTGATTTCTAAGGACGCTGAGTACTGGTCATTAGTATATAGCATATACAACTAGTTTATATATGTATATAATTAGTTTACGTATGTAATTCTTTATAACCATATGAATCAAATATATATAATTTTTATAACCACATATATAATTCTTTGTAAATACACATATAAACACACACATCAGGAATAATTACTGCTCACTTAAAAATTACAAATACCTGCTTGCTTTTTACACCTGTCTGAGCCGTTCCGGTAACTCTTTGGACATTACGTCTGTCAGAAAACATTGCAGACCAGCTGGGTATAGTGGCCTGTAATTCCAGAACTCTGGGTGGCCAAGGCAGGAGGATTGCTTGAGCTCAGGAGTGTCAGGAACGAAGCCACAGCACTTTACCCAGGGTGACAGAGTGAGACTTTGTCTCAAAAACAAACAAACAACAACAAAACTTTGTTTCCATCATAACCGTCTGATACCTCACTAAAGTGTTTGCCTTACTGTTTGTGGAGCACCTTCTGTACACTTGATTTCACAGGAAATTAAAACACTCTGTCATGTCCATTCAACTGACTATGTGTCCTTTCTCAGCATTTAATATCTTTTAAAATTCATGTATTTATCTGTTTGTCATCCCCACATTTACATATGCACAAATAATACATCTATACAAATAAACATGCATGCATGTGTATGAATAACATAAAAGGCACCTACATTGACACCATTCAAAGTTTCCCAATATATTTTCACTTTTAAAGGAAATAAATACCACTACTAGTCAGATGTCTTTTTGACCATAATTTCCAGCATGGTCTGAAGAACAATTAACAGTGTTTACAGTGTTTCACGTGTATAGACAGAGCTAAGATGAATAAAAATGTTGCCTCTTCCTGAACATGAACTAGAGTCTAAGTCTTTCCTATTTTTATTTTTATGTGAGAGAGTCTCACTTTGTCACCCTCACTAGAGTGCTGTGGCATCACAGCTCACAGCAACCTCCAATTCCTGGGCTCAAGGGAGTCTCCTGCCTCTGCCTCCCAAGTAGCTGGGACTACAGGCGCCCTCCACAACACCTGGCCATTTTTGGTTGCAGCCGTCATTGTTGTTTGGCAGGCCCGGGCTGGATTCGAACCCGCCGGCTCAGGTGTACATGGCTGGTGCCTTAGCCCGCTGAGCCACAGGCGCCGAGCCTACTGCACATATCTCATTGGAATGTCACAACAACCCAATAAGGTAGGAACAATCATTATCCCCATTTTACCGATGAGGGAACTGAGACACAGAGATACTAATATCATTGCTGAAGACCACACAACTGGCAGTGGAAGAGCTGGGACTTGTGTCCAGTAGTGTTCAATCAAACTTTTCTGCCTCCTCTGAAGAAACTGGGTCAGGTAGTAAAAAATCCTGGGTTCCGGGCCAGGTGCAGTGGCTTACTCCTATAATCCTTGCACTCTGGGAGGCAAAGGCAGGTGGATCGCCTCAGCTCAGGAGTTCAAGACCAGCCTGAGCAACAGTGAGGCCCCGTCTCTACTAAAAATAGAAAAACTAGCCAAGCTTTATGGCAGGCACTTATAGTCCCAGCTGCTCTGGAAACTGAGGCAAAAGAACTCTTGAGCCCAGAAATTTGAGGTTGCTGTGAGCTGTGAATCCATGACACTCAACCCAGGGCAATAGAGTGAGACCCTATCTCAAAAAGAAGAAAAAAAAAAAACCTAGATTCCCAAATTCTATCTAACTCTACCTGAGAGTTCATACCACCTGCCTCATTGTGTCAGTATTTAGCTCCTCTCCTTGGAAAGAATTATTTCTAACCCTTGTAGAAATGGAAATCCATGCTTAGAAATACTTGGAAGTGCAGTGCGATCCTGAGTGGCCCCGGGCACCAGGGCTGGACAGACAGCATGTCTGGCTGGCATGCACTGCAGCCAACCTTAGAGAGGGCAGGATGACTGTCTCCATTATACTACTGTAGGGGCACGGCAGCAAGACTCCTCCCCCGGGAACCCCCAGCTCCTTCCAAAATACCTTTGCCAAGTATCAGAGATTTCACAATTACAGTCAGCCCTTTAACTAAAAGCTTTTTTCCTTGTTAAAATGTAAACATTAGGGGAAAGAGATAGCCTTTGTCAGTCATCTGAACCTCAGTATGAATGAATTAACCCCAGTCTTCCTTAAGCCATAGATATTTGGAAGTTTTTGGAAAAATGTTTATGAGAGGGAAGTGGAAAGGAATATGGAAGGCCTATTGGCAGATAAAAAGGAAAAGACCGGCTCAGCGCCTGTAGCTCAACGGGTTAAGGCGCCAGCCACATACACTTGAGCTGGCCCATTCGAATCCAGTCTGGGCCCACCAAACAACAATGACGGCTGCAACCAAAAAATGGCGAGGAGTTGTGGCGGGCGCCTGTGGTCCCAGCTACTTGGGAGGCAGAGGCAAGAGACTCACTTGAGCCCAGGAATTGGAGGTTGCTGTGAGCAGTGATGCCATAGCACTCTATCCAGGGTGACAGCTTGAGGCTCTTGTCTCAAAAAAAAAAAAAAAAAGGAAAAAACCCTCAAGTACCACTTGAGAAAAATATAATACAAAAGGGACAGGTTGAGGGTAAGCCTAACTTATTATAGTTTTCATCAAAGCCAAACTTCTAGGCCAACCTTGGAACATTGGGAACACTGAGATCAGTGCCAACAGGCATCCGGAGATATGCCAGAAAAACTTGAATATCACACCCATGCTGCCCCCACGGCCTGGAATCCACCACGAGCTTCTGAAGGTTTGCAAATGGGCCATTATCAAACTGTCATCTTCCTGACATTGTGTACGCAACTGAGACAAATCCTTCCATAACAGCTAATGTGTACATAATGAAACCATACTAATTTTACTTCACCCCAGCAAAAACCTAATTGAAAAATAAGTCTGCGTCTCATACAATCAAAATACAGACTCAACTTGTCTCCCTGCTTCTGTCCTTGCCCCTACAAGTGCAGCCAGAGTGAAATACTGCTTCAAATTTTACTAACACAGCTCTCCTCAAAACCTGCTAAGGCTCCCCATCTCACTCAGGAAAAAGGCCAAAGCCCTTACAATGACAGTTAAGCACCTGCCCAGTCTGCCACTCCCGACCCCCAACCTCACATCCTACCAGTCTTCCTCAGGATCATTCTGCCGCAGTCACACTGGCCTCCTCCATGTCCCTTCAACATGGCAAGTGTGTTTCTACCTCAGAGGCTTTACTCTTGCAAAGCATTCCTCTACCTAGAATGCTCTTTCCCTGATAGTCCCAACATTGCCCTTCTCAGCTCCTCCAGAGGTTTACTCAAATATCACTTTCTCAAGGAAACCTTCCCTGGCCACCCTAAGACTGCAACACCCACCATCGCCATCACATACCTCCTATCTCCCTTTCCTGCTTTATTTCTCTGCTTAGTACTTATCACTATCCAATCTACTACATAGTCTATCTTATTTTGTTTATCTCTCCTACTAGAAGACAAGTTTCTTGGGGGCAGGGATTTTCATGTTTTGTATATTGTTGTACCAACGACTTTTAGAACACCTCTAACACACAGAGGTATTCAATGTACATTTGCTGAATGAATAAATAAGCCCCATGTCCCACAACAAAACACAGAAGACCAGAAGATTATTCATAATAATTCTTCCCATTGCCCTAATTGCTGACTATCATGCCCAATTCCAATACAAAGGTTCTTCCACCTGCTTTAGGGATCAATAGAACGAGGGGCAAAGCAGAGGAAAGGAAATACATTTTACTAAGGTTTAATACTTTGCACTCATTATTCATTTTAATTCTCTACCAATTCTCAATTGTAGGTAATTCTCAACTATCTCTTAGGATAAAAATCACTATCCTTACTTCATGAGAAAAGAAACTGGCTCAAAGAAGTTAGCTAATATGCTTCAAAATCTTAAAGTTTGGCCAAACTTATCAACACAAGTCTGCCGATTGCCAAGGCTTTGTTCATTCTACTAAACCAGTGGCAATCTGGCTGTTCATCAAATTACCTAAATAGTGTTGGTGGTTCTTCTTGTTTGCTTGCTTTTAATAGAGATGCTTGGACCTATGCCAGTCTGACTGCATCAGAATCTCCACAGTGGGACGTGACCGCCCAGATGAATCTAATGGGACCCAACTCTGAGGACTACTATACACAAACATACAAGATAAGGAAAGAGCAATACCTGTTGAGCCTGGCCTCCAGGTGGCTACTGAGATATTCAGAAGGAAAGATAGTGTGTCCAAACACAGAGAAACTGTAGACATGATTCATTGTCAGTGCCAATTCTGTCAAGTTTAGGTGTAGCTTGTCCATGCTAGAAAGTAAAATGAGCCTTGATTATGGGTCTGACACCATCCATTAGTATCTGAGAAGGCTGAGTCAGGCTATGGCTGTCAAGACCCTTCCAGCTTCTGGGGATACTCAGCCTAAAACAGTACACATTGATGCTGACTTCAAAGACAAAGCAGAACATGCACACTTAAGTGATTTTCCATTCCCTTCATTCCCCACCACCAATTCCACATATTCCGCAGTAACGCCTTCCCTCTTCCCTTTTCTTCCTTCTTTGATGCAATATTCCATTGGCCCTCTCGGCCCGGGTCCTCACTTGGTGACGATGCTGCGGTTCTTCCGGTGACTTTCAGCTCCTGGCTTATCCCTCTCAGGCTCTCCTTTTCTGGGAGTCTGTCTCTGCTTCATGGTTTTCTTGTTCTTGGCCTTGCTGATGGTAGTAGCACAGTGCTTAGGAAGAAGCTTTAGAAACAAACACAGGTGAGTAGAGAAATGAGATTTGTTGCTAAAACTGCCAAGTAGCCCATCAAACAGTTATTACAGGGTCTCTGTAGCACTGTCTGTTCTTTTATCTTTCTGCCTTGCTCTCTCTCCTTCTATGGATCTCCTTCTCTAAGGAGAGCCTATTTGGAATGCGCTCACCTCTTTTAGTTTTCATAAATATCTCTCCATGTATAGGCTCAAAGTCTCAAGATGGCAGTGCCTTTCGGGGAGCAGAACATCACGCCCCCACCCACATCCTGAGACAGACTGTCCTGGTGGAAAAATTCTAGCAAAAATATTATATCTAAAAGCTCCACTCAACTATGTTTTCTAATGTATTCTAACCTATGGAACCAGTTATTTGCTAAAGAGAACAACCATCTCACTTGCTATATTCCTTCATAGTCTGTCCTGTGGGATAGTTACCCACAGGTCTCCAAAGAAATCACAAGATGCCCAGCATTTTCTTCCCACTTCTTTCTTGTTGTTGTTGTTGAAATATCATATTTCTTGCTAGCTAAACATTAATCTAGCATCTCTTCTCTTCACTGAGATAATCCAGTTAGCCATACCAAAAAAAAAAAGATAGAATTATATATTCAGGTATCTCCTTCAAAGTAATTGGAATTCTCTGCATTTATTCCAATGCTGCTGAGTTGGAATTACTCTTACAGCAGCATAAGGGTCACACGAGAAAACTGGTTTTGTTACTTTATAGTCGCACCTTCTTTTAAAAAAATTCAAATGATTGTCTGTTTCCAAAAAAAAAATCAAGTCCACCTTGATGGAAAAAGATGTGTCAACCCTGAGATTATGCAAAAGTGTCTGTAGTAGATCCTGAAAGCAGTCCCCCAAAATGTAACTCCATTAGTAATTACTTACTCAAAATGTTAACTCTGGAGGGCCAATACTCATTTGGTTGCAAAAGTTCTGGTTTGGCAAAAATTATGCACATCAGACTTTAGTCATCCCTGATACAGCATTGAGCAAACCTCTTTACCAGTGTCTCTTGCGTGTAGTGGGTAGTCACACTGAGGGGCAGATACACCTACAATTGTATTTGTGTGTATATCTTCCCTGCATTAGTTATTTGAATTACTTTCAAACGTATATTTCTACTCCCTTTTCCTTTAAACTGGGGCATTCCTCAAGGGCAGGGATTACGTACCTTCCTTCTGGGTCCCCACCCCAAAAACCAAACACAGAGCTCAGCGCCCAATAAATAGCAAGTAATATAACAGCTAATGTTCACTGAGTTCTGTGTGCCAAATAGTAAATGAACTCTATTTTATTTAGTCCTTGTAACACTTTTATAAAGAATTTTCATCCCCATTTTACATATGAGAAAATAATAAGTTAAGTAATAATGTAACCGTGCCTCTGTACACACACACACTCATCTGCACACATCCTGGCTCCACGGCTCCCAAAGTTGCTACAAAGCCTGACTCAAACCAGGAAGGGTGGGTAGTCTGGGAAATCTAAGATTACAGGGCAATAAATAAATAAATGGTCTAGGGAAAGAGCAAAACAAGTTTCTCAATTTCAACTTTTCTAAAATTTAGGTTGCGCTAATCACGACCAGGTGCTATGAGTCAGTGACGGGAAAGGCTGGGGGAAGAAGACAAGAAGAAAAAGACCAGAGAGCAGCCCTGAGAACAAACACATAAGAGGTGCTCCGAAATGTCCACATAGCTACAGACGAGGACGCAGATGAATAGAAAGATGAGACAGGACAGGTGATCTGGGGGCCACTGTCCTGACTACACATACACAGAGGGAAAATAAATTAGGAAATAAACTCAGCTCTCAGAACTCGTCAGATGACAGCACAGATTTTGTTGGGAGTGCAGCTGTTCAAATAAGAGTATTTTTAGATACCTGTATCTTGTCCTAAGGGGGTAAAGTCTAAAGAGACTGACTAAGAAAAGAATCCTGCCATAGGCTGGGCGTGGTGGCTCACGCCTGTAGCAGATTGCTTGAGCTCAGGAGTTTAAGATCAGATTGAGCAAGAGCAAGACATTGTCTCTACTAAAAATAGAAAAGCTAGCCAGGCATTGTGGGGGGGCACCTGCAGTCTCAGCTACTCAGGAGGCTGAGACAAGAGGATTGCTCAAGCCAAAGAGCGTGAGGTTGCTGTGAGCTATGATGCCACAGCTCTCTACTCAGGGTGACAGAGTCTTGAGACCCTGTCTCAAAAAGAAAAGGAAAAGAAACAAAAAAAGAATCCTGCCATAAACTCAAGTACACAAAGGCCCCAGTCCTACTAAAGAGGAAGAGAAAACCTGGCATTGGAGAAGGGAGCAAGGGTGGGTGGAGGAGAAGGCACTGAGGGTGTCAGAGCAGGGGCTGGCAGAGGGGGACTGCCAGGGGAGGGTGGGCCTACCTGCTCGCTCAGGTTTCGCTGCTCAGCACAGATTTCCAGGACACAGTTGCTGGTCTGCTTGGCCAGCTCTTCCAGGAAAGAGTTACAGTGGTGAAGACCATGGTTCTTCAGGTGGGGATACTACAGGAAAGAGGGACCAACAAGGAAATTGACACCTTTGGGGACAGGCAATAATCTCCCCTTGTCTAAGCTACCCCCTCCTAAGGAAGAAAACACTGAGGCCCAAAGAGAGAAGACACATCGTACATCAAGCTACTTACAGACTCATACTATGGTTCCTGGGACCAAAATCAACCCTTGGAATTGTGTTCTGGGGGAATAAGGATGAGAGGTGACTAAAGAAAATACCCACCTCCTCTGGACACATCTCATGAGTGCAATGGACAAAATGAGCACAAACTAGGGGGAAAGCAATAGCATAACGCAGCATGGTAGGTTCCTCCAGGGTCATAGCAAACATCTTCTCAAAGGTACGGAGATGGAAGCTGCAGAGAGAGGGTGTAGGAGCTGGTGTCTTTGAGGTGGAGAGAATATTCACTCTTTCAACACACATTTATTGATACCTACCGCTCCCTCATTAATTTCCGTACCCTGAGACAAAAGGGAACCCAAGAAACATAACTCTTTCCGACTTTTGGGTTTTTTTTGACAGAGCCTCAAGCTATCACCCTGGATAGAGTCATGGTGTCACAGCTCACAGCAACCTCCAACTCTTGGGATTAAGCAATTCTCTTGCCCCAGCCTCCCAAGTAGCTAAGACTACAGGTGCCTGCCACAACACCTGGCTATTTTTTGGTTGTAGTTGTCATTGTTTGGCAGGCCCGGGCTGGATTCGAACCCACCAGCTCTGGTGTATGTGGCTGGCACCTTAGCCGCTCGAGCTACAGGCGCCACCACTTTTTCAGATTTTTATAATGGACCCCAGGCCAGTTTCATGATGATCTTCTTCCCTTACCTTGCACAAACTTTGCTGTTCCTTCTCAGAATCATTGCATGACTTGGGCCAGTCTCTCTCTAATTTAGAAGTTGTTTGATAATGCCAGTTCATATTCCTTCCAAAATTTGGCACTCAAGCTCCAGAAAAACCTTCCCAAATTAATCCCATGAGACTGATCTTTTTTTAACTCTGTAATCCTCTCAACTTCCTTACTCTTTTTGCATTTTTTTTTTTTTGCATTTTTTTTTTTTGACATAGAGTCTCACTATGTTACCCTCGGTAGAGTCCCATGGTGTTATAGCTCACAGCAACCTCAAACTCTCGGGCTTAAGGGATTCTCTTGCCTCAGCCTCCCGAGTAGCTGGGACTACAGGCATCTGCCACAATGCCCAGCTATATATATATATATAATTATTTTTTTTTTTGGTTGCAATTGTCATTGTTGGTTAGCTGGCTTGGGCCGGGCTCAAACCCACACTAACCTCAGTGCATGTGGCCGGTGCCCTACCCACTGAGCTATGAGCGCTGTCCTGCATTTTCTTATATATCTAAGTATTACACTGATGTCCTTTTCACAAATGAATACCACATCTCCTCATCTGTCTTAATTACAGAAAGTGAAGACAACATATTTTTCACTTATTTGTTTGATTCTTCAAAGGGTAGAGTTATCTACAACTGTGGACATCTAATAAATATTGAATGCTATTTAAGAAGACAAACCAATGTTCATTCTCCACCTCTATTTTTCAGCCCTTCAATTATTTTCAGTTCCCTCCACTATACTCCAAGTTTATTATGTCTCTTTTAAATCACAATGTCCCAAGATTAAAAAAAAGAAAGAAAGAAAGAAAGCTGAAGAAGTTTCCAACGATAACACTGAAGATGAGAAAAGATTGGAACTAGACATATGGATGAATTATTCTAGAGAAGAAAAGGCTGTGTCAACTCCAACTGGCTTTCTACAAGAGAAAGCATACAGAACAAAAGGGAATCAAACTTCAAATTCCTAACAGTTAGTATTGTTGGTAGAAGCTGCCACGAGTGAGCTGTGGAGTTTGAGCATCTGCCTTTAAGGAAATCAAAGAAGACAAGACTTTCCCATCTGTCTGGGGGAATTATAATCCTCCACAGAGGCCAGCCAAGAGTACAAAGAATTTATAATGAGCTCTGAACCAGAACATACCAGAAAATAGATAGGTCAGAAGTTTCCACCAGCAATTTCTCTACTGAGTCCAGCATTCGGGAGTGAAACACAATGAGGTTCATCACCTTGGCTAAGTCAGGGTTCTCGTGCAGGTGCAGCGGGGCCTTGGCCACACTAGTGTATGCCTGTGGTTGGAGGTGGACAAAGGGAGGAGAAAAGATGAGTGAGAAGGGCCCCCAGCCCTGGAACTAAAATTTGGCCTGGGTATGTCCTATCCAATCGGCAATTTACAAGTTTGACTCACTCCATAAAGCAGAGGCTAGGAGATAAAAAGAGAAAGGATTGTGGGGGAGAAGAGTCTGAAGAACAGACCATTAACAAGAACAGACCCTTACCTGTAGGCGGAACCAGTCCAGTCTCAATCCTGAGAACTCAAATCCTCCATTATCAACTGTAAGAAAAACAGAAGCAAGTTTTTAAAGGAAACAATAAAACAGCACCCTAATATCCAACTGCATAGAATGGTAGGTCCTCTCAAGACATCTTATACCAGGCGTCCTCGAACTTTTTAAACAGGGGGCCAATTCACTGTCCCTCAGACCATTGGAGGGCTGGACTATAGTTAAAAAAAAAAAAACTATGAACAAATTCCTATGCACACTGCACATATCTTATTTTGAAGTAAAAAACAAAACGAGAACAAGTACAATTCACACTGCTGCATGTGGCCCACGGGCCATAGTTTGAGGACCCCTATATACCATGCCCTGGCTCAAAGGTCAGTATTTCTAGAGAAGAGATACCTTCATATATGCCCTGCCTTCCCCGCCTCCTTCCAGGTACCTTGTTTGAGATTCAGAGAAGACAGAGTGCTGACGAATGAGGACATGATGATGGATTCCTCCTCTGGACACACAGACAGGTTCTAAAGGAAAAATGGGCATAGGTTCCCCAGGATAGAAACCAAGACCACAGGTTCCATCAGTGTAGAGAGGTAGAAAGCATGGCTAAGCTAAGTGCCAAAACAGAGAGAAAAGGCCAAGTAAGACTTGGAGGAAACTTCCCGGTTTCCTTGCCATGTTAACACCTAATTTCTCCTTCTTTTTCTCTCCTATTTCCATGCTGAGATTATTAGTCTTTTTTATTCTTTTCTTTTAACAATGTAGGAGAAATCAGACTCTGTAGACACCCAATCTACAGAGCAGGAAGGTCAGCCAACATGGCTCCCTAGGAAAACGAGCAGCGATCACCGTGAAATTTCCTAAGTATAATCAGTTAAACGTCATACCTGAATGATATCACTAAGCACGAGAGCATCAAATCTCGCCAAGTACTGCAGGTGGTATTGCTGTATCACTTTCATGTGTCTTCGGACCAGAGCCCTAATCTCTTCCAACAAGAAAAGTAATTCTGCGATGCTCCTATAAAGTTAAGGATAAGATGTATGAGATGAGAAGTTTGGATTAAGACAAACACTGTGATTAACAGGGCAGAAACTAAGACTTCATGAGGCCATTCGATCCCTCCTCGGTCCCCAGTTCATCTGAGGACAAGGTTCTTAGCCATGTCTTAGCCAAGTACTAACGAGTCGGCATAGTCCTCAGGTGTCTTTGTCTTCGTGACATTTTCTGTGTGTCGAACCAGCCAAGTGACCTCATCACGAATGAAGGACAGGGCCATGAAAGCAAAAAGGGCCTAGAAAGAGGACAGAGATTATTAGAATTTTCAACTTTCTTTTTGGCTTTTGGTTTTTATTGTTTTAGAATTTTTCACTTTAAAAATAGATTTCAAAGCACAAAGAAAACTATCATGATAATATACATATGGATATAATCGTGTGGCCACACTAACAGTGTCCAATAATAAACATACACACTGGGTTTGGCGCCCATAGCACAGTGGTTACAGCCACATACACCAAGGTTGGCAGGTACAAACCCAGCCTGGGCCAGCTAAAACAACAATGACAACTAACAAAAGATAACCGGGCGTTGTGGTGGACACCTGTAGTCCCAGCTGCTTGAGAGGCCGAGGCAAAAGAACTGCTTAAGCCCAAGAGTTTGAAGTTGCCGTGAGCCACGGCACGCTGCCAAGGGCAACATAGTGCGACTCTGTCTCAAAAGAAAAAAATACATACCCACAAAAAAATCTCAACTATGTCATGCAAAATCAGTCATGTACGTATGTTGACACTGGCTCACAGTATCCCTCTCTCCCTATCAAATGAAATTTTAGAAATATTTACTGGACATTTATGTGGTTTAAAGCAAAAAAGCAAAGTGTCTCCAATTAGTTCACACTCAAATGGAAAATAAGAGAGGAGAGGAGAGGAAAGGAGAGGAGAGGATAGATAGCTATAATATATGATATACTATAGTCATACCAAAAACCGCAATATGAAAAGCTTTGGGGTACTCTGAGAAGATTCGGTGGAATCGGCAGTGTACACATACACAGGGATCACAGAAGACTCAGAAATACAAAGTCTGCAGTTGCCAAGTCACTCCCCACAGTCTCCTGTCACCGGTCGTTATCCTCCCCCCCCCCCCACCCCGCAGAGTTTCTTTCTTTTGCCTTGGGACCCAGCAGTCCTGGTTCATCAGTTAACACGGCCTCCAGCTCCTTCGCTGCCATCCGCAGAAATTGCCGCCGTTGACAGTGAAATTGGCCACTGAAAAAGAAATAGAGAGCTGGAGAATATTGCCTCTCCCACCCTTAAAAATCCTCCACCAGTAGCACAGAAGAGAACTGCATTAGGAAGGAGTGTAAGGCAGGAGGAAGGTCCAAGGCTACAGTTAAAATATAATAGTTTTTAAAAGCCCACAGGAGGCTGGGGGGCAGCAGCAAGTTCTTCAGTTGAGGTGAAAAGGCTATATAGCAACCAGGGACAGCTTAGGTAAGGATGGCAGTCAGGATGGATTCCTATTCCAGCTCCTTAGCACATTCCCCACCTTCACCTGTTTGCAATGACATATTCCTTGCTCTCCTTGATGTCTGCCACTCGCTTGCCATACCTGAGGATTGACACAAGCACAGCAGGGTTGGCCACGTTACTGATCAGGGGCCCTACCCAACCTGCCCGGCCCTTAGAGTCCAACCCACAGGCACAAGCAACCCGCACTAGCAGCTTCTTCCTCAAAATTTTCAGTTCTACTTCATTATTTGGTAGATAAGGAAAATAGCACCAAGGTCACACAGGGCTTTAATGGCTAAGCCAGGGTTGACTTCTCATATGGTGCTCCTGCCTTGACACCTGCAAGTTAAAGTACTCCTCCAGGTTTGAGAGGGGCAAGAGAAGCCATCCACGAATGTAACACAGTCCCTGCTCTCAGGTGAGAGAGTTACTGCAATTCCACCTTGGGTGGCTTCCCACACACTCCCTTTAGAGTGTAACTTTATCTGTCATCTCTCATCTCTTTTGTCACTTTAATCTCTCCTTTCCACTGCCTTATTCTCTTCTCCGAAAAAATAAATGCAAAACCTGCCTTATTCTAAGAATGCCCTAGCTTGACCCAGAAAGTCCAGTGACCTTTGCTCATTCTCCCCCACCACCAAACCCCTCCAAAGAAACAGCTATACTTTTGTCACTTCTCACCTCTCACTGACCCTTAAACACTAGGCAAACTTCTCTGAGATCAACGTGTACTTTTGCATCACCAAATTAAATGGCCTTTTCATTGTTTTTGGTTTGTCTGAAATATTAGACTTTCCTGCCCAGATCTCTTTTTCTGTACTAATTAACATACTCAAAACCCCAGCATTACCGTTCACCCTTTACTCACCATGTTCCCTACATCTGTCTTCTCTTGTCCTGTATCACTGTTACCACATTGTGGGGACTTGATAACCTCTCCTTTCCCTTCCCCAAAGTATTCCTTTATTGAACTTAGCACAAAATCAAAGAAACTTAGAGTTGGAAAAATCTTAATTAAATCAGGATTCAATGCCACAGAGCTATTTGATAATCATTCCAACCTCTGCATAATACAATGGAAAGGGACAGGATTAAGAGCCCAAAAAGCTAGAATTGTTTCCTAATTCCACCTCTTCTTAACTGGATCTCAGTTTTCTCATTTATTAAAAAAAGATATTAGCCTGGCGCAGTGGCTCATGCCTGTAATTCTAGCACTCTGGGATTGCCTGAGCTCACAGGTTCGAGACCAGCCCAAGCAAGAGCAAGACCCGGTCTCTAAAAATAGGCAGGTGTTGTGGCGGGCACCTGTAGTCCCAGCTACTCGGGAGGCTGAGGCAAGAATATCACTTGAGCCCAAGAGTTTGAGGTTGCTGTGAGCTGTAACACCATGGCACTCTACCAAGGGCGAAAAAGTGAGATTCTGTCTCAAAAAAAAGATATTAATACTTATACCTGAATTGCCATGAAGATCAAATTAGATCATTTATGTCACAGAACTTCCTGAACTATAAGTCTACATGGTAGTTGCTGTTCTTAGTGATAGAGAATTGAACACTCTTCAAACATCCCTTCCATTTCTTAGAAACAGTGATCATTTAGAAAGTTTTTCCTGGCTCGACACCTGTTACACAGTGGTTACAGCACCAGCCACATACACCAAGGTCGGCAGGTTCAAACCTGGCCCGGGCCAGCTAAACACCAATGACAGCTGAAACAAAAAACAGCCAGGCATTGTGGAGGGCACCTGTAGTCCCAGCTACTTGGGAGGCTGAGGCAAGAGAATTTGAGATTGCTGTGAGCTGTAACACCATGGCACTCTACCGAGGGCAACATAGTGAGACTCTGTCTCAAAAAAAAAGAAGTTTTCCCATATATGTGTGTGTTGTGTGTGTGTATATAAAGCCACCTCCTATAATTCTAATTATTAGTCTTAGATTTACTCTTTCTTAACTATGGCAATGTTTTTTTAAATACTACTCAGTTATTGAGCATATGAAGAATCAGTATTCTTATAGACGTTGATAATATAACCTATTTGGAGGGCAATTGGTAAAAATGTACATTCCCTTTACCCCACTTCTTAGAATTTACTCGATGGAAATAGTCACATAGATTTACAAAGACAAATGTCTAAGAATGTTCATTACAGTATTATTTGTAACGATGTTAAAAAGTGGAAGCAGTTCAAATATCCATCAATAGGGGCTTGGGTAAATAATGTTATAACCATATAATGAAATTCAATTGTTAAAAAAAGTAAGTCTTTAATACACAGCTACTCAAAGGTATCCAAAATATAGTAAGTAAAAAGAAGCAAACTTTAGGATATAGTTTGCTTTTCAAACATTATTTATGTAAGGTCTAAAATATGGCAGAGCAGGGCAGTTCATGCCTATAATCCTAGCATCTGTGAGGCTGAAATAGGAGAATCACTTGAACTCAAGAGTTCAAAACCAGCCTGATCAAGAGCAAGATCCCGTTTCTATTTTCTACAAAAAAATGGAAAATAGAAAAGTAGCCAGCCATTGTGGTGGGTACCTATAGTTCCAACTACTTTGGAAGCTAAGGCAGGAGGATCACTTGACCCCAGAAATTTGAGGTTGCTGTGAGCTAGGCGGATGCCACAGCACTCTAGCCTGGCCAACAGAGTGAAAATATGTCTAAAAATAAATAAACAAATAAAAAGTAAACCTTTGTATGTTTATGTATGTTTATACATATATACACACAAGCATCTGGAGGATATTTATCAAACTATTCAAGGAGAAGAGATTGTAGCCAACTTCTACTTTTTATTTTTTACATTCCTGGAAGTTTTATTTGCAAACTTCTTTTTTTGTTTGTTTGTTTAGCAGGCCTGGGCTGGGTTCAATCCCTCCATCTCTGGTGCATGGGGCCAGTGCTCTAACCATTAAGCTACAGAAGCCCACCCTATCTGCAACCTTCTTAAAAGAATTATTTATTAAATTACTTATCTCTCATTTTCTCCCAAAACCACAATACAGCTTTCAACCTCCCTGCTGAACTGAAGTTGTTCACAAGACAGGCACCAAGACTTTATAGCCAAATCTAATGAAGATTTTTCAATCCTCATTTTATCTGATCTCTAAGCATCCTCTGACATAAATAACCAGTCCTTCCTTCCTGGCATACTTCCTCCCTGGGCTTCTGTTTTCCTTCCTTTTCCCAATACCCATACCTGATTTCTCTGCCTCTGCCTGGCCCCTAAACATCAATGTACATGGAGGTTTGTTCTGTCCTTTTCTGCCTCTACATGTTCTCCCTAAGTAATGTCATCTACTTTCACAGCTTTGATTACCAGTTCACTGAAGCTAGACATCATCCTTAAGTTCCAGGACCACAGAGGAAAAGGCCTGACACACATTCTTCTATCTTCAGTGTCCTACAGACACTTCAAATTCAACCTGTTCAAAACAGACTACCCCATCTTTCTCCCACCAACTTAGTTATATGTTCTCTTATCTTTTTTTTTTTTTTTAAGATGAGGTCTTACTCTGTCACCCAAGCTAGCAGTGACTCTCGCAGCTTACCCCAGCCTCAAACTCCTAGGCTGAAGCAATTCTTTGGTCTCAGCCTCTCCTGAGTAACTGGGATTACAGGAGCAAGCCAACACATCTGGATATTCTCCTATCTTAAAGAAGGCCAGATATCCATGCCAGAAACTTTGACATCATCCTCAAGGAATTCCCCTAATTCACTTAATTAATCCAAGCCTCTAGTTTTTCCCACCTACTTTTAATTTCTTGCAGCCTGAGTGATCTTCTCCAAAATACAAATATGATTACATCACTTCCCTGTTTGAAATCCTTCCCTATCCTCTTTAGATCTAAACATCATGGTAGAGTACACCCGCAGCTTACCTCTCCAAATTCACCTGTGGACATCCCACTTTTGCAACCCATGCACTAAACTTACAAACTTTTTAGAACTTGCCATGCTCTCTGTTGATTCAAAAATCTTGGTAGTTTCTCTGCCCAGAAAATCTTTCTCTGCCTGAACCAATTCCCCTGACTTTCTACCCAACACAAACACACACACACTTCAACTGTTCAGCTCTTTAGGTCCATCTGTCTAGAGGTTTTTCCAGATCCTATAAGACCACTTTAAGTATCCATCTAAATGCTTCCACGGTACTTTGTGTTTACACATCATAATCCCTTACTATATCACAAGTTTGCCTATTTTCCACCAATTTGTAAACTCCTTGAAAGCAGAGTCTTTTTTTTAACAAGCACATAGGGTGGCACCTGTAGCTCAGTGGGTAGGGCGCCAGACACATACACCAAGGGTAGCAGGTTCAAACCCAGCCTGGGCCAGCTAAAAAACAACAATGGCAATTGCAACAACAACAACAAAAAAAATAGACAGGAATTGTAGTGGGTGCCTGTAGTCCCAGCTACTTGGGAGACTGAGGCAAGAGAATCACTTAAGCCCAAGAGTTTGAGGTTGCTGTGAGCTACAACACCATAGCACTCTACCGAGGGTGACAACTTGTGACTCGGTCTCAAAAAAAATAAAAAAAGCACATAGCATTTGCAATGTACCAGGAACTTTTCTATGTGCTTTATAAATACTAACTTTTTTTTATTCTTCATGACATCCTTAGGAGGTAGGTCATAGGGAAGGTACTACTATTATCCACATTTTTTTAATCCACATTTTATAGATGAGGAAATTGAGGCAATAGTATAGAGAACTAACTTGCCTAAGGTCACACAGGAAATTAACCAGGCAGAGCTTAAATTCAAACCCAGGAGGTCTGGTTTCAGAGTTTATGCTCCTAATAAACAGAAGGTCTCATAAGATGACCTCTATGTCATCTTATGAATTACTGTATCCCTATAACCCAGTGAAGCTCCAGCAAATAGTAGCTATTCACTAATGATTTCCTCAATAGTTAGAATTAACTCTTACTACTCATACTCTGAAGCTCTCCTGGAGACTGAGAAAGGACATTGGGAGGGGCTAAAAACCCCCAAAGATCAGTTTGGCTCTCACATCTCTCACCCTTTCAAGCTGCTAAACAGGTCCTCAGTGACCTTGTGCACCTGTAGCACATCCTCCCGGATGAGGGTGATGTACAAGGAGCCCTGCAGACACAGCTTCCACAGCTTCTGGCACTGGCTGTTGGAGTTGAGGCACCCATGACACAGAAGAAACCCAACTGCAGCCAAGTAAGACAGCACAGAGGGAGATTCTTACACCTTGTTCTCCAGGTAACATGCTGCTAGATCCATTCCCACCTGCTCCCACTAAACTTACTTATAATCCAGCGCTCCATCACTTCCACAGACAGATACTCACAAGCCATCTGTGAGAAGAGAGACAGAGATGATCAGTAGTCATTTAACTTAGTCTTCCCCTAAAGGATAAAAGTCAGGCTAGGATCTAAATATCAACACCAACTCTAATTTGGCCAGGCTGGATTAGGGCCCTTTGATAAACTAATAGTTGGGAAATCTGCCAATAATAGAGGTGAGGCACTGGATGAAAAGTAGGGAAAAAGAATATAGGTGAGGAAAGGGAGAGGACCTTGGACTGAAAGTTTAATATAACCTCTCTTCAACCGCATGATTCTAATAACAATAAAATGAGGACAGCAAAACAAAACTTTCTCTCTCCTTTGGATTCTTTTACCACTTAAAGTATAAAGCATTCATTTGGTGCTTATCACTAACCTGGTAGCACCAGTGGCATTTTTATGATATGGCATATCTTCCCTATCAGACTATAAATTCATTAAGAGAAGGACTTTGGACCTATAGTTGTCAAACAAAAACATTTATTAATTAATTGACTCCTAAGCTCAAATTCCTACTGAGCTAAGTAGGTGCCTAATGAGTCCCTTCATTCATTAATTCTCTGAATATTTACTAAAATTCTTCTATGAGCAGGCACTTACTAATCCTGGTCTAAACAAAAGCTCCAGCTCCACCATGATGTTTTAGCTATAAGAAGTGATCAATTTTTTTTAATTGATTGATTGATTGCAACTCTGTTACCCATGCTGGTCTCAAATTTCTGGGGTCAAATGACCCTCCGAACTCTACCTCTCATGTAGCTGTGGTTATAGGTGTGCATTCCCACAGGCCACTAAAAGTAATTCATTTAGAGGCATGTATAGAAGAGGGCTAAAGCATTCATGGGGCTTGATAGAGATGGCCTGGGCAAAGGGAATGCCTCCACTAACAAAGGAAAAGAGAACTCACTGTATCTGAACTGGCAGGGTTAATCATGGCTGGGGGGTTGCTGATGAGACTCAGAAGCTGGGCACTGCGCCACTGCTCAGCCCCCTGGTTCCTTCGGACAAAGAGGAAATGCAAAGAGAGAAGGGCTCCACTCACAGCCTGTGGGGGAAGCAAATGAAACTTTAATGTCAATGGTGAGGACCGTGTACTTCTGCCTGAGAAATTTTCCACTCTCTCAAGGAACTTGCCTTTGTGTGAGGCCCAAACTCTTCTGTCAGTTTTTTCAAAGGGTGGTCATACTCCAGGACCATCTGACCCAGACGAGCGAAACTGGAGTCACTAGAAGAAAGCAAGCAGAAGAAAGAGGAGTTACAACCCGCCCTCTACTGTGATATAAACGCTTATGTTTACAGATAGGACAAAGATGTGTGGAGGGACTGGCATTCTCTACCACCTCCAAAGATCTACTTACTAAACTGGGAAATGCATGCACAGATACTCTACTCCAGGTTCAGGTGTACTAAGCTGTAGCTAGATAAAACAATACAATTTTGGATAAGTCCCTGAAAGTTCTTTTGCTTCTAAGCACCCAAAATAGAGTTGGATACATCATAGGTACTCAATAAGTTTGTGTTAGTCAATGAACTGGAAATCAAGTAATATGCCTGGACCCAAATCTGTATACTACCCACAAGAGTATATAAATAGTCAAAGCTAGTGGATAAGACATGTGCCTAAGTATCTGTGTAGATACATGAGACTACATCATGCAGAGTGATATGCCACAACCCGTTCTGATCCCTATGATCTTCATTTTTTTCAGCCCTTAAATACTTATGTTTGTACTAATGGAGTGGGACATAACTGCAGATAATCCAAAATCCATTTACATTTGGCTTCAAATGTATTATCATACATTACTTACCCCTAATGGCATCATCTTACTAATATTATTCCTACAAATACTAAAAAGAATTTTCTTTGCCTTTTGTATTAACCAGAAAAACAGAGCAGAAGCCAGTCCAGGATTAAAAATTGATCAGAAATAGTACAAACTGGATAATCCACTAGCAGATATGCAAGCATTAACTACAGTTAACTCAATATACGTGGAGGATCGCACCAAAACCCACATATATTCAAGTCTCACAGTCGGCCCTGAGGAACCCAAATATGTGAAAAGGAGGCCCTCTGTATACACAGGTCGAACATTCTGTGAACACTATATTTTCACTCCATGTTTGAAAAATTCTGCATACAAGTTGACCAGCACAGTTCAAACTAGTATTGTTCAAAGGTCAACAGTATACCTATACAAGTGTACCTTGCTTTACTAGGTTATCATGTAGACTATAGGTCTTCATATGAGAAATGATGGCACCTGTTCCCTCCACATCCGCACCGTATCTCAGAAACATGTATGAGACTGTTCATATGGCATCTCCCCTTAACTCACCCATGGCCATGCACCATCTCATGGGCACAGTTGTACATGCCAATGAGAATCCGTCGATCCTCGATTCGTGACAGAAGTAAAATAACTGAGGTATAAGTCACAATCAAATCCAAGTAACTCCGGGTGAAGTCAAAGTTGAGATTCTGCAAGGAAAATGCAAAGGAACTCAAGGACAACATGGCCAATTAATTTGGATCTCCCCATTCCTCCAACCACCCTAGACAGTGCTAAATAGACTCTGAATAGGTCTACATAGAAGTAGGAACTGTGGCCAAGTGCAGTGGTTCACACCTGTAATCCTAGCACTCTGAGGCGCCAAGGTAGGAGGATCACTTGAGCTCAGGAATTTGAAACCAGCCTGAGCCACAGCAAGACCTTGTCTCTGCTAAAAATAGAAGAATTAGCCAGGCATTGTGGCAGGCACCTGTAGTCCCAGCTACCTGGGAGGCTAAGGCAAGAGGATCATTTCTCCCAGGAGTTTGAAGCTGCTGTGAGCTAGGCTGATGCCATGGCAATCTAGTGTGGGCATCATAATGAGACTCTGTTTAAAAAAAAAAAGGTAAGAACTGGCAGGCCAGGCACAGTGGCTTGCATCTGTAATCCCCGCACTTTGGGAGACCAAAGCCAGAAGATCGCTTCAAGACGGGAATTCAAGACCATCCTGGGAAAGACAGTGAGACCTTATCCCTACCAAAAAAAGTGAAATAAAATAAGCCAGATGTGGTGATGCACACTTGTAGTCTAACTACTTGGGAGGCTGTGCCAGGAGGATCATGTGAGCCCAGTAGCTTGAGGTTACAATGAGCTATGACTGAGCCACTGTACTCTACCCTGGGCAACAGAACAAGATCCTGTCTCAAAAGAAAAAAAAAAAGTAAAAGAAAGAAAGAAATAGAAACTGACAGGATTGAAAATTCAAAAGAAGAAAGTTGGAACAAAAGTCAGGATCTGTAAAAAATGAGCTCAAAAATTAGCCAGGCATCATGGTGGGTGCCTATAGTCTCAACTATTCAGAGGCTGAAGCAGGATGAGCACTAGAGCCCAAGAGTTTGAGGTTGCTGTAAGCTATGATCACACCACTGCACTTTAGCCTAGACTACAGAGTGAGACCTTTTCTTAAAAAGAAAAAAAGCTCAAGATACAAGGAGGCAAGGAAATAAGGTAGCATTGGGGAGCTGAAAGAAATGGAGTTAAGATTTTATGTATGTAAATTTTGTATTCATTAACGTATGTTGCTGATCTGCTTAACATGTAAATATATTTTACTGTTAGTACTTTTTACAAAACAATTATAATCCTGAGAAAGAACAAATTGCAACAGCCATTATTCTGGTTCCAGACCACCCTACACTGACCCACCTCAGCCTTTTCTTTGACTCTACAATAGAAGAGAATTGCAAAGGATCTTACAATATCAAAATGGCACTGGCAGGCATCGATGGTGTTCAGAAGTTCATATACATGATCCTGGGGATGGAATTGAAGATGAAAGTGAATAAAGAATAAAGAGAAGGTGACACGTACCACCAGAATTTGAGGTCTTAGAGAGGCACCAAATGACAAAAGAAAGGCATTGTTGAAAAGAGGACTTTCCTCCTCGCAAGCCATCAGTAGGAGCCCCATCAAGCTACACTGCCAAATGCCTGCATTTCTACAGGCATAGTCTCTACTATATTGTGCACACCATCTGTGATCTCATCATCCCCCTGTCCCATTCTCCACATAAAAAAAGTTGGCAAAGCACAAATCATCTAATACGCAGTTTCAGAAGCACCAAAAATCAAACCCATTTTCATCAACAAACCCCAGAGTAAATCTGTTCTTAGATTCTGCCTCCTGCTCTCAGGAGTTAATCATTAACAAATGGGCTACTACCCAACATGCCATGTTTCTATTACATTTATTGACCACCGAGTATGTATCAGGTACTTGCTAGGTAATTTTCATGTACTTCATTTAACTCTCGTTCTCATGTGATAAGAATTCTTTTTCTTTCTGAATGTAATTTTGTCTAATGCATGGTTTTATTGTGGACACTGCCCTGCCCCCACATCTGCACCCACCCTCCATCCTGCCCAACTCCCAAGTAAGCCAGTTTAACAAACTGATTCATATTTCTTATTTTTCTCCCTATTTATATAATCCTATTAGATAAAAAAGAAGAGAAAGACAGGTTTTTTAGTTAACATTTGTGTTACGAAATTAAGATAATATTACACCCTTCTTGGTTTTCTCGTTCATCTCACTTGCTAAAAATCCTCAAAGTCATCTGGTAGAGCACTAATGCATTCTTTTTGATAGCTGAATAATAGCCTATAGCATACCACAATTCATTCAGCCTTCACCTCTGATTCATTTTGTTCCTAGTTCCTGGCCTAAATGCACATTGGTATTTCTGTTTCTACAAAAGTAAAACTGCTGGATCAAAGAGTATATTTTGCATACTTTTATTTTTAAAATATGTTGCCAAGAGATTTGAAAAGGCACATCACAATAAAAAATATACAAAAAGATTCTCAATAAGATACCACTATACACTCACTGGAGTGGCTAACATTTAAGTCTGATAATAACAAATGTTGACAAGAATGTGGAACAATGGGAACTCTCATGTATTACTGATGGGAAGATAAAGTGGAACAACTTTGAAAAAAGTTTGGCAATTTCTTATAAAATTAAACATGCTCTTACCACATGACTCAGCAGTTCAACTTCTAGATGATTTACCCAAATGAAATCAAAATTTCCCCACAAAGATTTGTACTTAAATGTGTATAGCATCTAATGCATAATGGCCAAAATCTGAAAACAATCCAAATGCCCATCAACAGGTAAATGAATAAACAAATTGTGCCTATACAAAGGAAAACTTTTCAGCAAAAATGGACTGAATCACTGACACATGTGACAACATAAATAAATCTCAAAAACATCATCTGAGTGAAAGAATCCAGACACAAATACATGCTGTATAGATTCCATTTATTTGAAGAATAGAAAAATCTATTCTAGAAAGTAGATCAATGGTTGCCTGAGGCTAAGAGTGAAGGGCAAGAATTGACTGAAGGGAAAAAAGACACAGGGAATTTTTGGGGTGACAGAAATTTCCTATACTTTGATTGTGGTGGTTGCTACACAGGCATATATAATTGACAAAACATATAAAATGTGTTGAAAATTTTTGCCACATTTTGCCAATTTTGCCAAAAATTTTACCTTCCCAGAAAGGCTTTGGTTAAATTAACACATGGGGAAATCAAAGCTAAGAGCAGTTTAAAAACTTGCCCAAGTTCACAGAGCTAGTCACAAAATTTGGACTCAGAGCCATGATCTTCCCCTTTATGCTACATGACCTCTAGACCTCTGTTTAGGGTCTACTGCCCCTAGGAATGCTTTTCTACAGGAATTTAGCTGAAGTTCACTTTCAGCCACAAACACAAGCAATGTCAGATCTTATTTTCCAAAGACAAGAGTCAAAAGTGAACACAAGGGAAAAGAATTAACGTTTGTTGCCCTATTACTTTACTATATGCTAAACCCTGAGATAAATGTTTTCCATGCACTATCTCATTTAATTCTCTCAAATACTCTATAATAGGCTGGGCCCAGTGGCTCACAACTGTAATCCTAGCACTCTGGGAAGCCAAGGCAGGTGGATTGTTTCAGCTCAGGAGTTCAAGACAAACCTAAGCAAGAGGGATATCCCATTTCTAGTAAAAACAGAAAAATTAGCAGGTGTTGTGGCAGGCACCTATAGTCCCAGCTACTACTCAGGAGGCTGAGGCAAGAGTATCACGTGAACCCAGGAGTTTAAGGTTGCTGTGAGCTATGACATCACACCACTCTACCAAGGGCAACAAAGTAAGACTGTTTAAAAAAAAAAAAAAACATTCTATAACAGCAAATTTTATTTCTTCATTTTATAGATAAGAGTGGGAGTCCAACAGTTCTTTGTCTAAAGTCATACAGTTTGTAAGTAGTTAAGCTGAGCTGTGAAACCAAGTTTGTCTAATTCAGTCCTACTTACTTTACAATGCACTATACTTTAGTGTCCTTATTTCCATTACTGCCCAAACAAGCCATACCAAACATCTTGGGCTCAGAAGTTTAGAACTGCAACAACCAGCAGGTATTCTAAAATCCCCTTTGGACTCTGACTTTTTCCAGGAAGAGGCTTTTCTATATGCTTCCCGCATTCTTTCCACTGTCTGCACCAGCATCTGCCCTTTTCCCAGCCACCACTCTCAATTCCAAGATTAATACCCTTGACCTGACACTCCCTCAGACCTTACAGTTCTTCACATCCCCGCTTCTCTCTTCATCATGTGATCTAATGAATGCCCTGGATTAGCTTTGCTAGGGTAGGCACAGAGCACCTAAGGCAGGGCCTATACTCTTATACCATCCGAAAAAATATTACAATGCCAGCCTTGGATTGCTCAGAGGAAAATTTGCATTATTCTTAAATACACAAATAATACATGTTTATTGTAGAAAAATTAGAAAATGCAGATATGTTTAATTATTTTTGCTACCACTAATAATCCCATGAGTCAGAAATTCCAATCTTTATATGTATATTTAGCTACGTAAATATTCATTTTAGGGACATCTTAAACTGTACTGTAATTTACTTTTCCACACATTAACAATATGTGAAAAACATTTTTCCATGCCAATTGATATACATAACATATTAACATCTTTAACAGCTGTAGAATATGCATTTATGCACACATATCCTGAACTTTCAACCAAACCTCTATTTATTAGATATGTCCATGATCAAGTTGTAACTATCATAAATAATGCAACAGAATATATTCTTATATATAGATTTTTGCCCTTATCTGATTGTTTCCTTAAGACAAATTTTTAGAAATAGAATTACTACATTTTTAAGACATTATCAATTTGTTTTGCAAAATCATTGTAGGCTCCGCACCTGTGGCTCAACGGGCTAAAGGCGCCAGCCACGTACACCTGAGCTTGTGGGTTCAAATCCAGCCCGGGTCCGCCAAACAACAATGACGGCTGCAACCAAAAAAAAAAATGGCCGGGCATTGTGGCGGGCGCCTGTAGTCCCAGCTACTTGGGAGGCGGAGGCAAGAGACTCACTTGAGCCCAAGAATTGGAGGTTGCTGTGAGCTGTGATGCAACAGCACTCTATCCAGGGTGACAGCTTGAGGCTCTGTCTCAAAAAAAAAAACCAAAAACAATTTATTATAGGCACCAGCCACATACACCTGAGCTTGCAAAATCATTGTATTAAATAATGTTTAATTTTTTGTTTCTAAAAATAATTTGTGCTCATTGTTTAAAATTTAAATATTCCCCTTGTAGTATTGCTACTAAAAGTTGCTAAAAATAACCCAAATCCAAATTGAAAGATATTCTGAAAAATAACTGAATGTATATGAATTGTGCCCTATGATTGCACCAATGTACAGAATTATGATTCAATAAAATTTAAAAATTAAATTAAATTTAAAAAAAAAAGAAAAAGAAAAATAACTACCCTGGACGCTTCAAAAACAAAGAAAAACAGAAAGAAAGAAAGAAAGAAAAACAAAGACAGGGAATTATGATTAGATTAAAGACTAAGGAGATATAACTAAATCCAAGGTATAAATTCTTGAGACAACTGGAGAAATGTGAACATAAGCTATGTATTAGCCAATGATATTATAGCAATGTTATATTTCCTCAATATGATGATTATATTATGGTTGGGTAAGAAAATATTTTTGTCCTTAGCAGATGTATTCTTTTTTTGTTTTTGAGACAGAGCCTAGAGCTGTCACCCTGGGTAGAGTGCCCACAGCATCCACAGCTCACAGTAACCTCCAATTCCTGGGCTCAAGCGAGTCCCCTGCCTCCGCCTCCCAAGTAGCTGGAACTACAGGTGCTCACCACAACGCCCGGCCATTTTTTGGTTGCAGCCGACATTGTTGTTTGGCGGGCCTGGGCTGGATTCGAACCCGCCAGCTCAGGTGTACATGGTTGGCACCTCAACCCGTTGAGCCACAGGTGCCGAGTCAGCAGATGTATTCTTAAATATTTTGGGAAATAAATGTGATGATGTCTCCACTAACTCAAATGATTCAGGAAAAAAAATAAAACAGGGACCAAAAAATGTGGCAAAATGCTTATGATTAGGAGATCCAGGAGAATCATAAAACAATATTCATTGTAGCACTCTGAAATTTTTTAGATTTATAATAAAAGATTAGGGTAAAATATGTGAAATTTTTAAAACGTAAATCATGCAAGGATGGAAAGCTTATACAAATTGACCATTCCTAATCCAAAAATCCAAATGCTCCAAAATCTGAGGCTTTTTGAGCACCAACATGACACTCAAAGGAAATGCTCATTTTTGTATTGGGGATGCCCAACCATCTAATGCAAATATTCCAAAATCCAAAACACTTCTCGTCCCAAGCATTCCGAATAAGAAATACTCAACTTGTATAGAGAACTCTAAAACTCAACAACAAAAAGCAACCAAATTTAAAATAGGCAAAAGATGTAAAACAGACATTTCTACAAAAATATACAAATGGCCAATAAGCACAGGAAAAAATGCTCAACATCAGTAATCATTAGCAAAATGAAAATCAAAACTACAATGAGAATAATTCACACCCATTAGGATGGCCATTATAAAAAAAAAAAAAACAGAAAAGGGCCAAGTGTGCTGGCTCATACCTGTAAGCCTGGCACTCTAAGACCCTGAGGCAGGAAAATCTCTTGAGCTCAGGAGTTCAAGACCAGCCTAAGGAAGACTCCACCTCTATATAAATAGAAAAATTAGCCACGCATTGTGGTGGGTGCCTATAGTCCCAGCTACTCAGGAGGCAGAGGAGGAGGATTGCTTGAGTCCAGGAGTTTGAGGTTGCTGTAAGCTAGGCTGGCACCATGGTACTCTGGCCTGGGTGACAGAGTAAGACTTTGTCTCAAAAAAAAAAAAAAGAAAGAAAGAAAAAAATAACAATTGTCAGTTGAGGATGTGGAAGAAGTATAGCCCCTGTGTACTGTTGGTGGGAACGTAAAAGGGTACACTATGGAAAACAGTATGGCAATTCCTCAGAAAGTTAAAAATAGAATTATGTGGCTAGGCGCCTGTGGCTCAATGGGCTAAAGCACCAGCCAGCGGGTTCGAATCCAGCCCAGCCCGCCAAACAACAATGACGGCTGCAACCAAAAAATGGCCTGGCGTTGTGGTGGGCACCTGTAGTCCCAGTTACTTGGGAGGTGGAGGCAGGAGACTCGCTTGAGCCCAGGAATTGGAGGTTGCTGTGAGCTGTTATGCCATAACACTCTATCCAGGGTGACAGCTTAAGGCTCTGTCTCAAAAAAAAAAAAAAAAAAAAAATAGAATTATGTGATCCAGCAATTCCACTTCTGGTTGTATATCCAAAAGAATTGAAAGTAGGGTCCCCAAAAGATATGAACATTTGTATATTCATGTTCATAGCAGCATCATAGCATCATTCACAATAGCTAAAATGTGGAAGCAACCCAAGTAACCAACATATGAATGAATAAGCAAAATGTAGTATATCCATACAATGAAATCTGTTCAGCCTTAAAAGGGAAAGAAATTCTTCAATATCATACAACACGGATGAACCTTGAAAACATTGTGCTAAGTGAAATAAGCTAGTCACAAAAAGACAAATACTTATTATTCTACTTACATGAGGTACTTAGAGCAGTCAAAATCATAGAAACAGAGAGAAGAATGGTGTTTGCCAGGGGCTGGGGGGCTGTAAATGGGGAGTTACTATTTAAAGGGTAGAGAGTTTCAGTTTTACAAGGTGAAAAATGGTTGCACATTATGAATTTATTTAGTACCACTGGACTGTACACTTAGTTAAGTATAACTTAGTAAATTAAAGCCAATCATAATCCATTCCCAAAGATAGTTATTTATAACAGTTTAATTTATAGTATTTCAAATATTTCCTATATTCCACATTTTCCATATATTTCCACGTATATACTAACACTATATACATACAAACTTATATATCTTTTAAAATAAAAATATAAAGTGTCATTATTATTCCACAGTCTGCTTTCATTTTATAATACAATTGGATAACTTTCCATTATCAATACATCTCATTTTTTTTAAGAATCTATATTAAGCAACACAAACAAACATCTGCTAAACACTGGGGACCTAGGTTAGGGAAAGCTCACCCGAAATTCCATGACATCCACAAATGACTGGTAGTAGTTAGTGAGGAATCTTATTATTTCAGTTTTTTCACGATGTACTGGTCCTAAGTGTTGCTGAAAGAAACACAAAACAAGATTAAAAATGCAAAGCAGAAACTAATTAATCAAAGTAACTGAAGACAAACAGTAGTTACATGTAAAATATTCTTAAAGAGAGTTGAAATACACTGACACAAGAGACTGAAAACTCTCCACCTCCACTGCAAATCTTTAAACAGAGGAGATTCTCTATCTAGGCAGGATGGTTGTTTATGGTCCTAACTAGTTACAGAGGACTGAGTGACAGGAAATTTCAAAGACTCTTTCAGCTGAAAAAGTTTACTATTCATATCAAAGTCAAAAGAAGCAGAATGAGAAGATGCTATAGGTAAGATAGGAGAGAAATCTATGAGTAATGTTTAATAAGAGAGAAGTAATATCCCACTAGAGGCCTAGTTCGAAGACTATTAGCAAGGAAACACTGAGTGGACACCAGGGACAGCAATAAAATACATGCATCCTCCTGGGTTGTTAGAGCTGACTTTTAGATGAACCTTGCATTGGTGAAATGGGCAATGCTTTGCTCCAGCTTACCCTGAAAGAATCCCATCTTACCTCAAAATTCTACAACAACCTGAAGCCTAAGGTGGAGCCTAGGAAAACCAAAAGAAGGTTATTCCATCCATCCCCTGCCAATTTTGAAGGGAGACAGTCAAAAGAGAAGAATCTCAGCCATCCAAGCAGAGACTTAATTTAGAGACATGGGAGAAGAGGGATCAAGTTCTCACCGTGCTGTTCCGGACATCTATGTTGGGAAATTTCTTGTTGATGTACTTCACAGATGACTCCATGGACTTTTCCAGTAAGAAAGGTGGCTTGGATTTTGGGTCTGCACAAGTCTGCATGGATAAACCATATTCTGTTTCAACTGTTCCCTGCCCCTCAAAAACATGCCTCTTTCTGTACCATCCATTCTCACAAGTTCTCTTAAGGAAAAGGCAATCTGGGAATTAACTATAAAAGCCTGAGAGTAGGTCAGGAACAAATTCCAGGACACTGAGGCAACTATCTAAGAGCTAAATAAGAACCTGGGCATTTTGTCTTGCTGGGTAAAACATAACATCTGCTTGACCCCAGCACAAAGAGGAAGCTGTTTCTCCGCGCCCAACAGCAGCCGGAAGGGGTGAGCAAAGCAACTGCTCAGAGTCAGACTTTGTACCAGACTCTGGGTCACAATGTCCATTACATACATATCTTAACCCAAAGAGAATTTATAGGATTTATGGAGACAGAGAAACCATGTTCTTGATGATTTATTACAAAATGCACAAAAGTTTCCTCCCCCAAGTCCGCTGCTCTCTCTTCCAGGAAAACACCCTGTCTTTACCTCTTTACTTCCTACGGCTTGACAGGCCCTAGCCTACCTCTTGCCACCAGCTTCTCCCAACCCCAAGTTCCTATCCTAAACATGCAGATACAATCACAGCATAAATTCCCCTACACTAAGTCCCTCAGAAGACACCTACCCTTTGTTTGTCTAAATATCTATGTTTTTTTTCTTTTTAGAGAAGTACCTCTATGGAAGTTTTTGCCACTCAACTTCAGATCTCTTCAGAGTATGGAAGATGAGCAATAAATAATAAAACCCAGAATTCTAGACACCAGACCTTTATCCAAATCACTCAGAACACAATTATTCCCTGACACTCCTACCCCTATCTCCATGCCCAGGGGAAAGCAGTGCTTTCCTTAGGGGGAGAATCATACGTAGAAAGGGGAAGCCCTGAAAAGGAGCCTTCCCTGTTGCCTCCCGGAACTGGCTGGCCTACATAACCTCAGTGACTGACTGAAGACCAGTAAGGAGTGGAAAAGAAGACAGGGTCCAACTTCTGGACCTACCGGCCTACGGGCGCCCTGCCCTACTACTGCTGGGATGATTCATACTAGCTCCCATTGCTCACACTTACCTTCTTGATGTTATACATACGGATGAGAACCCCCTGACCTCGGTCATTCAGGATAGTGAGCTTCTCTGCTAATTTATGCTGGTAAGAAGATGTCAAAGACATGATGGCCACTGGGAGAGGAGCATCCAGACAGCGATTCCTGCCTGACCTCCCCAAACTCTTTCAACTTGTAGGGTGCCACCCTCTGGGCAGATGGACCCAGCCTGGTTGGTGCACTGGTCTTCCGTTGCCTCTCCCATTGGCTTGTGAGTGAAATCAGTCATGATGGCTTACACGCCCCAGAGCCTTCTTGTGGTTCCTCTTGCACACTCAGCAAGGGAGACTTCCTCTTTCTGGCCTCACAGCACTTTTGGTACAGCTGTGACATGAGTGGAGGCTGGGGAGAGGGAGAGGCTTTCAGGGCTCTTCACAGACTGGCACTAACCTTTTTGGTCTCACGCCCCCAGAAATGTCCTATACAAAGTTCCATGCCAGGCAAACAAGCATCTACCACTCCACCCACACATACCTCTATACTTTCCCTCTTTTTATCACCATCAAGAATGCCTATGTTATTCTCTACTGAACCCAAGACCTCATCATCTTTTAGGACCCAGATCAAATCCCATCTCCGAACAATCCCATCCAATGTCAAGTATTATATTGTACTATACTATATCTTGTCAAACAGATACATTGTATTTCTGGTATATTAAGTGTATGTGTTCTCTCTCCCAGCTATGTCAAGCACTTCGTAATGAGAGGAACTGTATGTAATCTTTTTTCCTATCACTCATAACGCTCTAGCTTAGTGATTCTGAAAGTGTGATGCAGCAGCAGCAGCAACAGCTGAAAACTCGTTAGAGATGAAAATTCTCGGGACCCACCCCAGATCACTGAATCCAAAACTCTGCGTGGGTTCCAGAATGCTTTTGTTTAATAAGTCTGCCAGGTTATTCCAGTGTACACTCAAGTTTGAGACCCCTGTGCTAATACGCAATGGTATTTAAAGGTGCTTAAGAAACCACAGCCTGGCTTGGCGCCTGTGGCTCAACGGGCTAAGGCACCAGCCACATACACCTGAGCTGGCGGGTTCGAATCCAGCCCGGGCCCGCCAAACAACAATGACGGCTGCAACCCCAAAATGGCCGGGCGTTGTGGTGGGCGCCTGTAGTCCCAGCTACTTGGGAGGCAGAGGCAGGAGACTGGCTTGAGCCCAGGAATTGGAGGTTGCTGTGAGCTGTGATGTCACAGCACTCTATCCAGGGTGACAGCTTGAGGCTCTATCTCAAAAAAAAAAACAAAAACAAAAAA
>CAUYON010048204.1:0-13552 GCA_963573935.1 Arctocebus calabarensis
TCACCAACGCCTTAAACTCCTTTATAAACTTTTCTGCTGCTTCTGAATTAGGATCGGCAGGCTCTCTGTGCATAATGCTGTGGATCCTGGTCCTTACAGTTCTGGAACCACCCCCTTCTGGATTTAAACTCCTCCTTTTGAGCACTAGTACCCGATATGCCTTTCACTAAATCATCAGGGAGGACCCGGCTTTCTCACAAATTATCATCTCAGAAAATCACCAGCCAGCTGTGTTTGATTAATCCAAACTAAGAGGAGTTTTTCCATCTCTTCCATACTTTTTGATCTGCTAGAGGTCAGCGCCATAACCCCTTTCATCATATCAGCAGCTTTGATAGCTTATTTTTCAAAATCGTACAAATAGTCAATTTAGGCATCCCGAATACAGTAGCAAGATCAGCCACGTGTATCACATTCCTGCTCACCGAGATCGTTTTTTATCATCAATTGCAGCTCTAAGAGCTCTTCCTCTTATTTTCCTCACTATACGTTTTAGCACCCATGGCAAATACACTTAGTTATTAAATACAAAACACACACACAAAAAACAGGCACAAAAGTATAAAATTAGCAGCGGAAATCTCACGAGATGCTTTCACTACTGCTTCTGACAATGAAATTAACGGCAAAGCACACGGGTGGCCCAAGCTCTGGGGAAAGGGACAAAAAACACACTAAGAACGGGTATTTGGATTCCAAAGCAGCGTTCGGAATTCGGGCAAAATTTGCTTCCAAGTTGTTCAAGTTCTGGGGTGTTCAGATTCCAGGGGGCAATACTGTATTTGATTCTAAAATAATTGAATTCAGCTTCTTTCTCCATTGTACCCACTTTCCCTGATTCAGAAGATGGCCATCCTGTTCACATTTGCTGAGGGGCCCCATTAAAGTCTCCTGCCTAGAGGGTGGACACCAGGAGCAGAGGGAACACTTGCTGTGATCTATGTAACTTGCAAAGCTAAGTAAAGGCATAGCTAGAAAGAACTTGGTAACCAAGACTTAATGTAGCATTTTGTGATGACTAGAGTTTTTTATGGGTAGAGTCCTGACACATGAGCAACGCTGAGTTCTGCACTGAATGCTGGTGGCGGCCCCCCAGCATCCATGTTCCCCACTCTTCCCTGCAGCTGCTCAGAGCCCTCAGCGCGTCTTGTCAGCATGGTGTAGCTGTTGACCCCTCTGTACAGGACAACCTGTGGCCCCTCCACCTGCAGCCCCTGCCTCTAGGGGCCTTCTGGGCATTTCTTCACTCCCATCCTGCCTCCCCGCCCCCAACACAAGTGAAAGGAAGGAGGCTCACACACCCCAGCATTTTTTTTTTTTTTTGACTCTCACTTTGTCTCCCTTGGTAGAGTGCGTGGCATCACAGCTCACAATAACCTCAAACTCTTGGTTTCAAGCAATCTTCTTGCCTCCGTTTTTTATTTTTAGTAGAGGTGGGGGGGTCTCACTCTTGCGCAGGCTAGTCTCGAACTCGTGATCTCAAGTGATCCACCCTCCTCGGCTGAGTGCTAGGATTAGTGGTGTGAGCCACCAAGCCCAGACCTCCCAGGATTTCTTTGGACAGCATTTTTCTATGTTTCACTCACCCCTAACATTGCCCTGAACAGACTCTCAACTCGAGCAAATCCCTTTTTTCCTCAAGCCTCAGGAATTCAGTCTTTGGGCTCTTTGCAACCTAATTCCTTCTAACTCTCATTTCTTTAGGGTTGTTGTGGGTGTCCTGAGGAGAATGTTTTTAAGAAGTAGAACACGTAATGCTCACAAAAGCATGCCACTCGCGCTTCACCTGAGAGTGGGCACTGGTGATGGGTGACACCCCCAAAGCCCACCCTTTGTTTACACCTCTTGGCACATCGAGGAAGACATAGAGACCCCGACAGTACTTAAAATGTCCTATCAAACCTCTTACATCTGCTATCGTCCCTCTGGTCTTCTCTCCTCAAACTTCTCTGATAAAACTTCTCTACTCAGCCTGTACTTAGGAAGTTCAAAACTTCCTCTCTTGTTAATGTTTATAACATTCTCACCTTAATCTCTTTCTTAAAGTCTTTTTCCTACGCCTTTGGCACTGACTTCCTACCAAAGCTCTCTACAGTAAACAGCAATAACACTTCTGTAAGTTTTCTAAGAGCGAAAATACCTCAGGAGGTGCAGGGTGGCTCAGGATTCATGCCACAGCAGGGCTTCTCAAAGCAGCGTTCCCGGAGACGGAGACGAAGACGAAGCAACAAGCCTTAGAACTTACAGATAAACATTCTCCAGCTCCTGCCAGACCTACTGAGTCAGGAACTCTGGGAGTAGGGCCCTGCAATCCCTTTTATCAAACTCTCCACGTGCTTCAGATACTTGCTTTCAGCTGGACTGTAGTGGGGCCCAAAGTCTAGAGCCGTGTTTTTCAACTTTTGTTTTTACTCTCACAGCACACTTGAACCTATAGTTAAACTTCCGCAGCACACTTAACCTATGTTGATCAAAAAAAAAAAAAAAGAGTAAAAGAAAATATATACTTACTGTGCTTTGAATTTCATTTGAAACTAATTTAATTAATGATCTTTTAAAAGTTTCACAGCACACCTAAGATCTTTTCATGGCACACCGGTTGAAAATCACTGGTCTAGATGATTTTGGTTTTCAACCAGGATGCTGAAACGTTTTACTATCCTTAAATAGGAGCTAAATTAAATTTTTAAAAAATTATCTATTGTAGAAGGTTGGCAGAAGGGTAGATAATGCAAGTCTCCTGGTTTTCTTGGTTTATTTGAAATTTTTAGGTATCTTTACATCCTGAAACCTGAAGTAGTCATTAATATGAGTATAGAGCAAACTGCATGTCCAGTCTTTAAAAACTTACTTTATTCAAATACAAAGTGTCCCCAAAGTCACCCCCAATGGGGCCACACATGGGAAAAATGGAAAATTACAGTTTAATGTGCCTTTATTTACAAAAGAGTCATTATAAAATGTTACGCAGTATTTACAAAATACTCTCTATGTGTTGGCCACTTCGTTGTAAAATTTTGTAATGACTCTTGTAAATAAAGTTACATTTACCTACTATTTCCCACTACTACTACCAGCTATAGGTGGTAATTTCATGGGAACCTTTTGGGACACTCTGTATATAAATGGTCTTTGGGATTTCAGAGCTGCACATGTGGTATAACTGCTTAAAGTGGGCAGAGCCACTCCAAGCTCCTCAATTGGTGACAGAGTCCTTGTGGTGCTGACTGCTGGCCCGGTGCCTTTTGCCTTCACAAATTTAGCAACCCTTTAGGTTGGTGCCCTGGGCAACTGGCCTTCTCACACCCTTTCCACCCCCAGTCCTTTGGAACAGTACAACAATTCTGCTAATGTCTTCAGACAAAGGCATCATTTTACTCTGCTTTTATTAATAGCAGCAAGTGTTAGAGACTTTGTAGACTGCATCCTGTGGGAAGAAAAGTTAGAGCTCGGGTGTGGATTGAAGCATTACCGCCACCTCATCAGGCCGTGTCTCCATTTTTCTTTTCATAAGAACCAAAATGGACAATGGAAAAATACAACGATTGCAATTTTCCAAATGGAAATGAGACACTGTTTGGAGAGTTCACTGCTGAAGTTTATGTTTATAGAAGATAACATACACAATCACACAAATCTCAACCTTGTGTGACTTAATCTTCCTCCATTTACTTCCAGCTGATTTGATTTAGGGATTTTCTTTCCATTTAAGTCATTGTATGGCATGTGCATATACATAGTAACTTTCTTCTTTTAAGAAACATAAGGGTTGACCAATGTATTCAAAGTTTCATTATCTTCATCATGTTTACATCAATTACATTGATTTTCTCCTGACAATAAAATTAGCAAAAATCCAGTGTTATCTGGTTACCCCAGGAATGAATGCCAAAACTGCAGTACAGAAAAAAATCACCAAAGCATGTGATATTTATAAGAAACTTGACCACCAACCTGTGTCTATGCCCAGCAACAATAAAATGTGAATATCTGTTCTGTGCTTGCAGTACAGTCAATGAGCATAAAGGAAAACCCTAACAGAGGCACTGGCTAGCCTCCAAGGGAAAATGCATCTGTTCTTTTACTTATGATGCTCTAAACAGTTCTGGGAATGGACACCCACTGTACAAACCACCTACTAAAAAATGCCACAAAATCTTGAATCTTGTCTTTGAAGTCATCTGCAAAACTAAGAGAAAATAAAAGTTAGAGGAAATACTCCTGAGATAAATTGATGAGAGGTACAAGTATGACACATTATTGTATTCTCTAAAACACATCTGTCGCTAAGTTGTGGTGTTATTAAATGTGGAATGGAGTGCTCAGAGAGATGGAACCTGAGCTCATCCCTAAAAACTATTGACGTGCAGAGCCCGAAGGTGGCTAGAAAGGAAGTAGGCAGATTTTCACAAGGAGATCCCAAACTTCCGTGCTTTCAGGGGTTACCCCTAACCCTAGCAGAGGACCCAGGAGGAAAGTGACAGGAGCGGACACACACTGTGGTGGCAGAGAGACTGCACCCAGCCAGTTCAGCAAAAGGAGACAGAGCTTGGGGGCCACAGTGGGGGCAGATCCCAACATGTGATCCGACCCAAAGTGGTAATCTTTGCGAGAAGATTGGAAAGCCCCCGCCCCCCCATGAGGACTGGACAGTCATTAGATATGGTAAGAACAACTATGCAGGACCCTGAGCTGCTCTTCTGAGGCACAACCAAAGAGCCTGCAAACTCTAGACGTCACATTTTTACCTCCTACCTGTCTGCGGGAACATCCATCTCTGACATGGGCATGCTGGATCCACGGGGTCTCTGCTCAGCCTGAGCCCCACTGGTGTGGTGAGGCCACAGCCACTTGGACTGCCCTTTGGACTGGAGTAAACATCCTGAGGGGATGGAAGCATATTTTTTTGATAGGTAAATTGAGAGCTTGAGTTTTGTAAATGAATATTGAAACCAAGTCCCTATTAAGCAATATATTATATTTTGTTTGGTTTTCTCAAATGAATCAAATATACACAGAGGACTCAAAGACTTAGTGCCCTCATACTTCCCTTTTAAGTCATTATTACTAATAAAGTGACTACAAGGAGCCATGAAATAGTAAAAATTGAGATTTAAAATATAATGGGCTTTGTAAGAGTCTCTATTGAGATAAATGGTAATAACACCCCCAGAAACATGAACCTAAGCCTTAGCCCTGCATTGTTTTCTGATTAGCCTGAAAATTAGTCAAATATATTGAACCAACACTAAAACTAGACTTCTTATGCTTTAAAATTACATGAACGTTCAATACAGCAAAATGATTATATCATTTTGGTAGAATCTAAGCACAAAAAGTGGAATACAGAGGAAGCGAGCTTGAGTTCATCTCAAAACTACCTGAACAGTCAGTTCAAGAAAGGCCAGAATTGCTAGACTCTGAGAGGCAGAGGGTAATGCCCTGGACTCGTCATAGAGAACCAAAAATATTTTGTGTCCACAAAAAGCTCTATGAAGTGTTGATTATATATTGTGTTATAAAAATGAAACCTACAGATTATCGTTGATAACTTGAAAAACACGGGGTGTGGACCTGTTATATGTACCCATAAAAAATAGGTAGCACCCCGAACTGTTCCCAGTGGGGTCAGTGGTTTCAGCGCATCACCTCCCTTGATTGTCTAGTAGTCCCAGTAGGCAGCGAATGTCATCACTCCCCCTTTCTAGAGGAGGGAGTTGAAATCTGACAGAGCCGATGCAGGATGCATGGTTCACCTCTGAGGTCCTTTACTCATTTGAATTTTCTCATAAGCATGTCTTATTAAACACTCTTTAAAAAAAACACTCAAAAGTTGATACTGTCCTATCAAGTGGCTAAATCACAAGTCTCTTAACCAACCCTATGTCATGGGACACAAAGCTAACTCTGAGGTCCCCCTTCTGTGTCCCCCTCCAAAGATAATGCATGGATTTAGAACCCCGAGAATGTTTATGGGACGTTTATATATGTAATATGGGAATTAATTTCTTGGCACGAGTTGTGAAACTGAATGCCTGTGCTCTCAGATTCTTCCATTTTTCATCGATTTCTGCTGCTGTTGTCCTTTACAATTTTTGATGCTTTTAGTACATCCCCCCTCCCCATATCCTTCCCAAATCATATGTGGACTGCCAAGTATACTTTTTTTTTTTTTTGGAGACAGAGTCTCACTATGTTCCCTCCGTAGAGTGCTATGGCGTCACAGCTCACAGCAACCTCAAACTCTTGGGCTTAAGCTATTCTTTTGCCTCAGCCTCACAGGTAGCTGGGACATTAGGCGCCTGCCACAATGCCCAGCTATTTTATGTTGCAGTTGTCATTCTTGTTTAGCTGGCCCAGGCCGATTTCAAACCTGTCAGCTGTCACACAAACCTATATGTGGCTGGTGCTATAACCACTGTGCTACAGGCACTGAGCCCAAGTATATTTCTTGAATGAAACATTTGATTTCATAGAAGAGGAATCAGGGGCTGTGTGTAGTGGCTCATGCCTGTAATCCTAGCACTCTGGTAGGCCAAGGCAGGTAGATTGCTTGAACTCAGGAGTTTGAGACCAGCCTGAGCAAGAGCGAGACCCTGTGTCTAAAAAATAGGTGGGCATTGTGGTGGGCACCTGTAGTCCTAGTTACCTGGGAGGCTGAGGCAAGAGGACTGCTTGAGCCAAAAGAGTTTGAGGTTAATGTGAGCTACAATGCCACCACACTCTACCAAGAGTGACTAGGTGAGACTGTCTCCAAAAAAAAGGGAATAAAAAAAATGATGTTTTGATCTTCTAGCATTTTTTAACCTCAGATTTTATCATGCAACGGTGATCAGTATATATAACTTTAAATCCTGTTTTACTCATTTGAATTTTCTCATAAGCATGTCTTATTAAACACTTTAAAAAAACACCCAAAATTTGATACTGTCCTATCAAGGCTAACTCACAAGTCTCTTAACCAACCCTATGTCATGGGACACACAGCTAAATTTGAAGTATAAAGGTTAACCCCTTACTTTAGCCCCTGAGGTCTAGAAACTAACCAGTGAATACTGCTCTCAGAGTTGGTACCCGAAAGGCTATTGCAATCAGTAAATTACACAGCATGTCACACTTGATCAATTTTTTGTACCATATTAACAGTGATTACATGATTCTTGAATTTCACAGGGAAATCAAATAATTGACCACAGCTGGCAATATTTTATCTTACATAGAACACCACAGCTGGAGGAATTCCAGCCTAAGCTTGAGCAGGCCTTTAATTGCCTACAAACATTTAAGGGTGATGTTTTGTGCTGGCTGACTTTCTCTCCTTTACTAACTTTTTGTTTTGTATGCTAATATTTTCAAAAATACTCACAGGAGTTAACATAGCTTTCACTGAGGCCCAAGGAAAACCTGGGACGCCAACAAGCTTTGTTCCAAGAATGAAAAATACCCTCGTGAACTCATAGAACCTAACATAGGCATTTCTACTCAGTGTTGTTTTAAAACTCATTTGATCCCCTCAATTTTATGGCTGCTTTAAAATCAATAAGCAACAATAATAACTTTAGAATGTTTTGAATACTGGTAATTCTTGCCACAGGAGTTTTATAAGCAAGGATGAAATAAAAATGAAAAGCTCAAAAGAGAAATAAACTTGCCTACCACTTAGGTCTACAACCTTTTACTGACAGTCACTATATTACCTGAATCAGTTGATTAAACATAGACGTGTGCTGTGAGTGTGCGTGTGGATGTGTGTGACACCCAGCTTTATCAACATCATCCACTCAGTCTGCAGAAATGTGAATGTGTAGTTGCAACCATTTTGATATTAAAAAGGAATATCGAATCCACTCACAAAATTTAAATCAACATGTTGTACTATTTAGACTTTAATTTTCTAAAGATGATTCATTTTCATTGGGTACTGTAAGAAAAAGGCCGGGGGGAAAGAAGGATTTCCTAGTAAGGATTTCCATGGACATATCTTTGACTCACTAAAAACAGAGACACAGAAGCAAAGTACCTTATCTTATTATAGCTGCTTAACAGAACAAAGAATAGTAAAAGCACTTAAGTTCAACACTTGAAATAACAAAAACAATCCTTAAAAAATTCAAAAGGTACAATATGTCATACCTGGACCTTAAAAACATAATTAAGTATCAATTAGAATCAGGTGAATGAAAATATTTTCACTTCTAATAAATAGGTGTGTGTACATGCTTATACGATGCACAAACTCTAGTCTTTTATAATATTAATTTGAAAACTTTGATACACCAACATTTTAAAGTCTGTATATATTTTTGCTATGTACATGGCAACATGATGATTGTAAATTATTTTCCGTTGTAAAAAAGAGGCTTAAACTGTTTTCATGGAGAATAATTTTTTAAGTTAAAACATTCTACTTTTAGCAGCCTTTACTGACAACTTTAAATATGCCTCCAGTTTCCATGGGCCATTTTTCAGGGCCTCTCCGAAGTTAACATGGACATTGCTATTACACACATTATACCCCCAGGGATCAAGTCTATGGGTATAAGAAGTGGTATAAGAAGTCTCATAGGTCTATTATCCCATGAATTATTTCAATAACTCTTAAAACCAAGATGTTGTTTGGAGCTTAGAACAGCTTATAAATTATGCTTTAAAGTGGCAAAGAATATGTCAAAATTGTAAGTTATTACTAACAAGAGAAATAACTTTACACAATTTGAAAAACTGGTCACTTACGTTTATATTACCACAGCACATCTAATTGGCAGCAAATGCAGCCTTTCTTTTATTTTTTTACTTGGCCTAAACGCTCAGAGAACTTTCCATCCACGGGTGTCACAGGAAGCTGTTATATTAGCAAAGTGTCTTTTGTGCCATCACATGTGGGAATTTAGTAACCTTTTCACCACCACAATTAGAAATAACAAAGAGGTATGTATTCATTCAGTATAAATTCTTAGCATTAATAGTTGGCTCAAGACTAGTAAAGTTATTAGAGTGGGTCATATCTGATTCATTGTTTCTGCCTTGGTAAAATAAGCGTTCAGCTAGGGTTCTCATGCTTAAGGCCAGACACCAGTTAATAGGGCAAAAGGCAACAAGGCAATTTAACTTTTAGTTAAGTGTTTTTCCATTAATTGGGCCACACATTCCTACAAGCACCATTGCACACAGTTTGGTCCTGAGAAGATTTGCAAGCCTTTTGTGTGTCTTTTGTTAGTTCCAACATACAGCTTATCCTTGATTTAGCAAACTACAGTAATACAAGACTTTTCTTAATTGCTTTTCATGCATAGTTGGAAGAAGCAGCAGGCAGCGTTTAAGCCAATGTTTTGTGGCCCAAAATGGTAGCTTAAAGTGCCTCCTTGCCTGTGTTTATTGTTGACAATTCAATTAGCATGCCACGGCAGCTCTGCAGCTGTAGAAGGCAGGCTCAGCCCAAAAGCAGGTACAACTAATTTTATTAACGGATGGGCAAAATTAGCTGTGCTGCATTTATTTTATACATTTACTAAAAAGCACCACAGAGAAATCTAGCCAGTTTTCCAGACTTTAATGGGAAAGTCACAAACTTAAGCCATGTTTTTCCATAAGTGGTGGATGAAAAGTTATTCATTTTCTCACTCTTTAAGCTTTAACAAAAGCCATACTTGACAACAATGAAATAAACACCTCATACTCACTAAAGATTTTCTTTTAATGAAAAGTGACTTTTTAACCAACGAAAGGCAAATATAATAAGATCACATTAAAGATATTTTATCGGTAATACAGTCAACAGTGATATTCTGGGGAGCTACAAGTGTGCTGAATTATTTAGTCCCGGACACTAGAGTCAAGGTAACTGGTGAGAGACAACCGAACAGTGCAGTGACGAGGTCAGCCAAGAGGACTCGGGAGGGAGACACCCCTGGGGCGGAATCTGGCTAAATAGGCTGGTGCTGCTGCTTTTGGGGGTGCAGCTGCTCCAGGGAGCCATGCACCGCTGGTTCCCCGGGTTGTGTGTTAGATTTGAGAGGTGACTGCTGGTTCGTCAGGAGTTCAGCCAGCAGAAAGAGGATGGAGGTCACTTCTGAGTCCACCCTTGGTCGTGTTGACTTTCCAGGTGATGACACTTTCATTGAATGACTCAGGTTGGACTCTGGACATCACAGTTGGCCGACTGCTGCGCAAGTCTGAGTTGGAGGCAGAGACAATATAGGTGGGAACCTCACAAGGAAGTTGCTGGAGGTGGCTGTCTACCTGCCCTTTTTTTTAATAGTTTACATTCCTATAATTTTACAAACAGGTACAATTTGAAAGCTGTTTTACTTTCTTTCTAGCACCATCAGCAAGATCTCCTGAATCATTTTTACTATAACCCTATCAAAGTCTTTTTCAGTCTTTCTCTAAAATGTTTCTATCTTACCATCTTCATTTCTTTCGAGTTTAACACTCAAGGCCAAGCAACCCAAACAGTGTCATTCCCACCCCTGAAGTTCTTCTGTTGGCTTGCCTGTGGTGCTTACATCTGTTATTATTTTCTGCTACATTCCTCCCTCCTACCTATTTTTTTCCCTACAATAGTCTTCTAGTCAAATACTACTAGGCTTCGAAATACATATTTCTGAAATTGTGTGTATGGGAGGTAGAGGACAGAAGTCCCACAAAGGTGAGATTACCAACTCTCATCAAAAAATAGAGAATTAGAAGAAAGGGGTTCTGAAATGGGCGGAAGCTGATTCATACAAAATCCACTCATGGAACATTTCCTGTGCGGTTGAAAGCTGTGTTCACTCCGACATTCTTCAGGTTGCACAGTTACATGTGTTATCTCCTAAGAAATTTCCTTTGTAGCTTGAGATCTTCTTGATTCCAGAATGATTTCAATAACAGCACGTTCTCTAAAAGCCTAATGAAAACTTTGTTTTAGAATAATAAAACTTTAATTGCCTCTTCACCTACTTATTGTGTATACCAATCTATATTCCCTAAGGAACAGGTAAGAATTTTTTAGAATTAAAGAAAAAAAAAAAGGACTTCCTGCTTATGGTATAATATCTCCTTTTCACAGCCGTTTAAATTGTCTCTAATGCTAAGGAAACCACACACAAATATGGATTTTTCAGTATCCCCTACCTTCAGATCATGCTTAATTAGACTTGACACTTAGAAATTTCAGGTACACTTGAAAGAAATTAGGAAGCCAGATCAGATAAACTTCTTTTGCTTGCTTATTTGCAAAAATACATTTTTAAGTCACAGAAAATATCTCTTCACTGAAACCTCCTAAAGTCAAAGTCTTCATGGGCAAAGACAAAGTCGGCCACATTTCATGTATGCTTGAAAAGTCTGATCTCTTCTCTGATTGGAATGATTCAGTGGTGCTCACATGATTATTTCTCACAGGCCACTAAGAAATGTAAACTAACTCAGATAACAAAGTTAAAGTCAGATTTAGTAAGATAGTGTACATATTTCACATACCTCACTCATTCCTGCATACTCCAGTGGTATTAAATGATGCAGAATCATGTCTAAATCCATAATCCTGCTTTTATATCACTTTCAAAGAGATGTCAACTTAGACATATCTGCACATATAAAGCCATAGCCATTATAACATTAATAAATGCCCTCCTAGATATTCCTAATAGAACTTTCTATGATTTTTGCTACCCTCTGGCAATACTTCTACCAACTGTCAACATCTTTTTATTACAAATCCTCTGGTTCCACATGAAAGCAACTTTTCAATCTAACATTGCTACTTATTTCCATTTAGAGGCTTTGTCCTGTCTCCATTATTTTATGGAACAAAAGACCAGACCAGTAGTAAGAACAGAAATAGGAACTTTATATACTTTTAGAAATATGTTATATTTACCAAATATATGTTGGTGATTCCTAAATTTTTCATACGGTTTTCTTCTAAGCGCCAGATTCACAGATGTGACTCAGATATTTTGCTGAGTAACTAATTAAGTATCTCAAATTTATCACAGCCAACTCAGAATTCTTTATTTACCCTTCACCCAGCTTTTCCCTTTTCCTCGGTCTTCTTCACCCTACCATGAGTGTCCAACCTGTGGGCTGCATGCAGATTATTTGAGGCCTGTTTTACTTATCTCATGAAAAGTATCCATGGACTTGTTTTTTGCTTGTCAGCTTTTGTGGGTGTTTGTCTACTTACTGTGTGGCCCAAGACCCTCCCATTCTTCTAATGTGTGGCAGAAAAGAAAAAAGTTTGGACACTCCTGCTTGTAACAGCAACCCAGTGGCTCAAGTCAGAAAATTGCTCAAATCATCTTTGAATTTTTTCTCCTCTGAGCTCTCTACATCCAACCCATGGTCTATTTTTATGATTTCATGATCTACTATGTATCTTAAATCCTTTTTTAATTTTTTTTGCAGTTTTGGGTCAGGGCTGGGCTTGAACCTACCACCTCCAGCATATGAGGCCAGCGCCCCACTCCTTTGAGCCACAGTCGCCACAGGGAAGTTCTTAAATCTTGCCACCTCCCTGTGTGACCACTGCCACCGACCTCAACCAAACCAAACCACCATCATCTCTCCCCAGGTGAGAGAAGCTGCCACAGTGTCCTTTCTATCTGGTCATGTCATTCTCCTGTTTGGAAGAATGATAAACTCTGATGGTTTTACCCTGTGGTCCCCAAGCACCACCTGTTAGGAACTGGGCCACACAGGGGGAGGTGAGCAGCAGACAAGCAAAGGAAGCTTCCTCTGTATTTACAGCCGCTCCCCCACACTCACATCCCTACCTGAGGATTGTCTCCTGTCAGATCAGTGGGCAGCATTCGCTTGCCACAGGAGCAAAACTCTAGTGTAAACTGTGCGTGAGAGGGATGTAGATTGTGTACGTCTTACGAAAATCCAACGCCTGATGATCTGAGGTGGAGCTGAGGCAAGGAGGCTAGCGCTGAGGAGTGGCTGCAATTACAGATTATCATCAGCAGAGAGGTTTGACTGCACAAAAACCATAATACGTCAGTTGCTTGCAGACGTATGTCAAAACCCTGTCAGTGAGTGGTAAATGATAATTAAGCTACTTCTGGAGGAAGGCTTTGTAGCAGCAAAACACTTCGAGTTGCAGGAAAACAAGATTAGGGCTTTGATTAGGGCTTCCACTGACTCTCATTATGGCGAGTTGTATAATTATTTCATTATATATTACAATGTAAATAACAGAAAGAGCACAATAAACATAATGCGCTTGAATCATCCTGATAGCATCCTCCAGTCCCCTGGGTCCATGGAAAAAATTGTCTTCCACGAAACTGGTCCCTGATGTGGAAAAAGGAGGGTGACTGGCTCGGCACCTATGGCTCAACAGGCTAAGGCGCCAGCCATGTACACCTGAGTTGTCAGGTTCGAATCCAGCCTGGGCCGCAAAACAACAATGACGGCTGCAACTAAAAAATGGCCTGGCGTTGTGGCGGGCACCTGTAGTCCCAGCTACTTGGGAGGCAGAGGCAGGAGACTCGCTTGAGCCCAGGAATTGGAGGTTGCTGTGAGCTGTGATGCCACAGCACTCTATCCAGGGTGACAGCTTGAG